>LPNX010133397.1:861619-890628 GCA_001517045.1 Pseudotsuga menziesii
GGGGGGCCTTATCAATACTGAAGATGAAGCCAGAGTTTAACTGAACTTGAATAGAGGAGGTGATTGACACCTCTCTCACCAAACTCCCTCAACGAATCACAAATTTCCAGCACACACCAATCAATGAATAAGACTGAAGAATATACCACTCACTACCCACGCGTGAGTGTACGGCTATGTGTGACGTGAGCTCCAATATGCTGAAGTATTCGCTGATATCCACCATAAAATATTCGCTGATATCCAAGCATTGATGCGCCGTATCTAGGATTATGACGTGGAAAGTAAGAGGGGACCACCCCCTTAACCAACACTCACGCATGAGCCCTCCATAATGAGTCAACGCTATCTTCATACGTCACCTGCCAGCTCACGATAATCCAAATGTGATGTGAGATTTGCCAACACAATGTTCACGTGAATGGAAAATCGGATTATAATTACAATACACCCAAGGTTTATTACATGCCACGGTTATCAAAGGGGGCTCACTCCTTTAGCTAGCGCAACCCATCATCTACCTCATGCATTCCTTATGAGTTGACGTCACCCATATGATACACCTACCTTAGATTATATCCAAAGTCTGCAAATAACATGCGATGGAGGGTCCACTTCTTAATGCTTATTCGCTATACCACAAAATAGTTAGCGTGAACCTCAAATGTCTTGACGTCACCCTTATAAGACTTCGCTACCTTTCACAACTTAAAACTTAAGTTACAACATGAAAGGAAGGGTCGCATGACTATGGGGGACCCATGCCATGTCACCCTATCCATAAATAATTTAATATTTTTTACTTTTCAACCTTTGACCAGAGTGCCAATTTGTCCAGTTTTAACATTAAAATGCCACTTTTATGCACCTCTAGCCCAAATAATGCCTTACGTGGTTTTTCGGCTGCCTGACTGATGTAAAAAGTGGTCCCATGGGTAAAGTGGACGCTCCGGGTGTGAAAACGAGTGTCCCCACGTCAGAAACGGACTCTGTATCTGATTTTTATTACAATCTGAAGTTTTTTAATTAAACCATTAAAAAATGGCTTAAAAAAAATGGAAAAAATTATTTTTTGCGGAAACTGATGAAACTCTAGGGGGACCTAGTACATGTCCATACGACTCAATTCGAATGCCTAGCATGGTGAAAAACACCGACACGAAGGCTCTAATAACCTCCCTAGGCCGAAACACCAAGATGACTACCCCAGCTTTGGAGGTGTGAGTGAAAAACTCAGAAATTATTAGTCGTTTGTTCAACAACCAATAATAACCAAGGGAAAAAACACTCTGGGCTAGTCGGCTTGATGCTCAAGTCTGGGAAGCCGAGCCTTTTATAAAAAATTAAATGCTAGGGCATTTTTTACAATTTCCCCAAGGGGGTATGAACATGTGTTACAAAAAATAAAACGGCCCTGGAGGCCTGAAAGGACTTCTGAACTCTGAATATGAACAAGTATCTTGTTCATCACTGGCGGCTCACTGAAAGTCCAACTAGGTGCAGCCTAGTCGGTAACACCAAGTTACCCAACGGGGCCCACATTAAGGCGTTTCACCTCCTAGGGTTAGGTTTTTGGATGTGTAGGGTTTCCATTGTTTCGCAATAATATATAGGCCTTCGAGTCTCATTGTAACACAGAGTTCAGAGGCATGTAGCCGCCACATCTCTTCTCAGAGATAAGCTACCAGCACTCTAGCTAGTTTATTTCCATTCTCTATGTAAACAAGTTTCAGTTATTGATTAATGAAATAAAGTGTTATTTCCGCTGCATATTTGTTTCTATTGTTATTTGTGTATTCTGTTGCGTTCCTGCATAAATACGGATCACCAACTATGGTACAAATAAGTTGGTAACAGGATCAAGAAGCTTATGAAGTGTAAATTTGATACAAGGTTGAAATACAAGTGACTTATGAGTTTTACTACTAGATCCAGGATCAAGGTACCAACAAATGATGAAGATATCCACTTCCTTGGGAACCATGTCCAATGCAGGGAGGTTAAGGACAAGATTGGGGCTATCTAGTACCAATGGATAGACTTGGTAAAAGGTATGACAGTATCAAAATACCCAAGCCTCAGAGATAGGATCAAAACACAGGAAAAATTGGCCAAGTGAGGAGTGCGCTGGGTTTGAGGGATTAGTGCCTTGGAATTTGGGCCTTGTGGAGTCACCCAAGCATGGCGCCTAGAAGAACCCACTTTGGGTTTGACCCGATCTACAATACCCATAAATGGTTTGCCAATCGATCAAGCAGTTTGATCCATAAAATTTTTCGATTATTTTAAGTGAGGGTTTTAACAGTAAAATAATGATGCCAATGGATTGGAACCAAGAAAAGAAGAATTAACCTATGGATCTTACCTGGATAACCTTGTAGATGCCTTGATGATGATGATCTATGCCTTCCCGATCAATTTGAGAAGATTTGGATGAGTATTCTATGCAAATCGATTTGCCCAAGGAAGCCAATGCGCCCTCCCTCCTGCACAACAAACATCAACAATATCAGATTTGATGCATCAAAAGAAACAGACAAATGTTACAGATGAAATAACAAGATGAAACCATAGATCACAATGATACTAATGATAACCCCCTGATACAAGCGATGCCAAACAAGCGAGTTGAGGAAGCCTTGCAAAAACGCCCAAGTGAAGTTGCCCTCCTATAGACAAAGACAAAATTTCCACAAAAATGTAGATCTCACCACAAATGCTCAAATGCTAGGATGCAATAGACTTTCCAATCACCATCGAAGAACACCAGATGCAAAGGAGGCCCAAGAATTTCCACAAAAGAGTTTTTCTATTATTAAGATTCCAAGAGCCAAAGACCCCGTTACAATGAGAAGCTCTCTCCTTTAAAAAGGATGGAGAGATACAAAAATCCTGACCACCTTTTGAATGGATGGCTAAGATTAAAAGATCAAAATGTTCTAATCAACGGTTGAGATGAGCTCAACATAAAGTACATGGATCAATATAATAATATAACACATCAATGGACAAAATCGCCCTAGGAGAGGGGATCCCACTCAATATGACAAAATAAACATGAATAAAGCTCATGGTGTGTCTAGGGAGTAGTGTCTAACACCCCTAGTGTGTCTCCATGGCACAATATAAATAAAATATAATTCTAAGTGCAAAATAGTGCCTCTCTAGGAAAATCGTGAGCCTCCAAAAGCTCTAGAAAATCATAAAACATGCCGGAGAGATGGGTGTAGGTCCTCCTGAATGCTGAAATTGCTGGAGAAGGGGTGGAAGACATCACACTCATCATCAAAACTTATCCCATGCCATTTCCTTGCCTCAGTAGCCCAAATCGAATTCTTCAGTAGCCATTTTTACCATTTTTAATCTGCCTCAGGAACTGTGAACTTGCCCAAGCTGCCACATGGAGTGTCTGCGTTGTCCAACTGAGCCCACCTGGCTCTCTGGGAGGGTGGTATAATGGTAAAAACAAGTGGCTGGACCACCCCCTCCTCATACAACGCCCTAGGTGAACCAATCAAATCATCCTTCTGCTTTGACAGGCCATTTAACATGGAAAACTGCACTAGAATGGTATACTGAGACAAATCATCACTGTAATTTCCCAGAACTGAAAATAAACTGTCTCATTGGACTTAGGGAGCCCAAATCCATCTAAGGTTTATACTCATACACCCTACAGATCTCTGCATAATCATGTACAATATCTAATATGCTCAGACAGATGAAATAATAATATTCTGTAAATGATCAAATAATGTTGAATACCCAGTCAACATGACCAATAATATGACCCAGGCTAACATCACACTGCTGCAAGTGTTAGAGGTTAAGACATGCTCTACAAATCATTCAAGTAACAATTATAACAAGTAGTAATCATTTCATTGGCGGTCTACCAACCAAATATATAGAGTTTTGTTAATTATTATGGCTTAGACCAAACTTTCAAGACCATATTCACTTCATAGTTGTAATCAATTTGCTAGCAAAGGATGAAGGCTAAAAATCAAAAGGCTAGGCTAAAGGGTGACTACGAACTTGACACTGTGACACTTTGGATATGGAAAGGGGATATTCACTCTAGCATATGCTGGACAAGCAATAACACAGGGGATGGCCGTGTCTCACAAATGGGTAAGTTGCGTTCATAGGTGCTTATTCACCTTGACAAATGCTCACAATCCATATCAAATACAAGTGAGGCCAACATTCTTTAGATAAGAATCATTGCTTTTTGGACCTTCGAGTTTCCATAGCCTTGATCCATGCATTTGTTACACGGATTTTTATTTATTAAGGATTCATGCTCCATGCGTGTTTAAAAACACTTGTTACATGGGTTTTACATTTCACATTTCACATTTACACTTCAAAGCCAATTTCATTAGGCTTGCCTTGCATTCATGTATGTTCAGAAACACTTCTTTTCATGAATGGGCTCTTCACAAGATATTCATTTCATTTCCATATACATTGTATTGATGGCAGCGCTATTTGTTTCAGGTTTAGCCAACACAACCTAAGCAACTCAGAGCCGAGACACAAATAAACATGGAAGCTTATCCAACAAATAGGCTACAGTGGGGAAAGGTCCTCCATGCCACAAGTCATGTAGTAGGTCGAGATATAATCATAACTGGAAGGTAATGGATGGGTGGGGATAGTGAAAAATGAGACCATCACTAGCAAGCCACAGTATGGTGGGAATGATCACCTCTATTCTCCCTAAGGAGGGCAAAACCAATGAGTATGGGTCAGGAACTTCTAGGTCTAAGTAGGGACATACATACATAATATCAATACAACCAGGTCCACATATTTATATGACCGCTAGATCATGACACTAAATGCTAAGACATGTCACAAGAATGAGTATAAAAGCAATAATAACCATAACACAAGATAATACCTGCTGAATCATTAACCTGCAAATAACCAATCCGAAACAACATCTGTCCACTGAGAACCTGCTGCTGCAACTCTGGGCAATACTGACTGTTATGTGAATGGCTAAATGGCTACATCAATCCTCAAATCTGAGTGTCCTGCGACTTAGTCATTGCATGGGAAAGTACTATAGTCCATCATCAAATAGTGATCCATCATAGATGCTCATCTCAGCATCTCATATGTAAGGGATCTGGATGAAAAAGTGTAATGGAATCAAAAAATAGAATATGGTAGCCTGACTACTATATATGTGATAACATCTGGCTCCAGCTGGGACAAGTGCTTTGCTGAATAGAGCGCTTGAGAACATTAGAATCTCTGGTCCTCGCACTCTGCTACTCGTATACTCGATCCATCACTCTAGCTCTACCACAGCTATCAAAATGTCATTCACTACCTGCAAAATGTCCAAACCTATACCAAACTCACAGACCGGTCGTTAGAACAATGCGTAGATAAAAGAAAGTACTGAAACTGAAGTGCATGAAACTAAAAAGCAGGAAGTAAATCTAATCTAATAACTCAAAAGGAGTTTGATTTTATTCTGCAGGAAAAAGACAAATACCTAGGACTACACTAAGAGCTTCAAAGGCAAGCTTAGGGAAGAAACAAAAGGTACCAGATTAAAAAGCTAAAAACTACTACCCAAAAGAGGCTTATTCAGGTCCTCCCTACTCTAACCTACCAGGCAAGAAAAGATTCAAGGCTAAGTGAGGTCAGGGATATAACCCCTCAACTCCCTTTGGCTGATAGGAAGTAAGATTTGTTGTCCATTACCGGTAGCAAGAAAACACATGTCACCCATGCAACGCTCAACGGTGAAAGGTCCAACCCAAATGTCATTAGCTTTCCCTGATCGGATATACAATAAGTGGTTTGGGACAAGGACGTGACTTACCGTGGGAAGTCTATTCCTATTCACTGATTCCGGAACAACTTTAATGTTACGTATAAGCATGGGATGGACTTTAGCAAGGTTTCGTGGTTGCGGGGTGATAATTCTTGAGCTCCTCCTGGAAGGAACTGCATCAAATCTAGGTGGACCACCATCAATGGGAATAGCTACCCTACCAACTAGGATTTCTCTAACCTCTCTCCTCGTCTCCTGGACACTAATATTAGGCCCTTCCTCATGAGGAGACATTACATGTCTGACAATTTCCCCTACAGTCCAAAAGCCTCTATGTTCTTCCTAAGGATGAGGCATATGAGATATAACAATACTGTGGCTAGAGCCTTTCCCTATAGGAACAAGAATGCGCATATTTTCCAGCTCAATTGGAACTATTTCTGAATGAGATGCCAAAGAACTAGGAATGTGAGAAAGATCATGATTATGATGACTAGATGACTCAGGTGGCAGAAGAAAGTTGGGGATGACGGGATACACAGATAAAACATTATTTAGGGAATCTGAAATATAGCAAGATTGTTAAGATTAAATTCTCCTTTAGGTGCATCATTAATTAAAGCATCCTCTTCCCAGCATAGAGAATTATCATGGACTTGATTTAGATTACCGTCTTCTAAAGACACATGAGATAATGAACCAACAACATCAGAATAATGGGAACCAGTGGCTTTGTCACCAGGTTCCACTACAGCAGCTAACTCAGGATGGTTTGCCCATGGGTAAATAGGTTCAAGCCCTTGGCTTTCCCTCTCTCCATTATGGTCAATTAAGGCAAACCATTCACTTACTCTATAAGGAATTCTTTCAACACGCCTAATATCATCAAATTCATCAACTTCAAGTGTAGGATTCTCAATTATTTGCTCTTGATCTATTACATTATTCTGTTCTTGACCTTGAGGTTGATCTTCATTTCTTCTCAATTCTTCCAATTCCTCTGAACACTCATTCCTAAGCATTTCCAAATTAATTCTCCTAGCAATTTCAACTATTTGATCTTCTTCAGAAGAGGAATCATAATCTTCCATTACCATGAACATGTTTTCAGGTTGCTCATATTCCCAAATTTCATTTTCATCTTCCACAATATTAGATTTAGCATTATTAAGCAATTCATCTCCATATGTGTTTTTAATCCCTTCCTCAAAAGTTTCCAAATGCTTATCGTGCAAGGCTCTCTGTTAATCCTAATTGAAGCACCGTCAGAGTTTGGAACACAAATATATGACAAATCTATCATAAGGTATCCACCTAGACCAGTTGCCCACTTCCTAGATAAAAGCATTCCATATGCTGGGGGCAAGTCAATAACAACTACATCCATCATAGTGGAAATGTCTCAACATGCAAACAGATCAGCCCTAAGTTTTTTGATCAAACCAAAGGATTGCACACGTCTAGAGTCTATACCACAAACATTCCCATAGGGTCGAGTCACCTCTAATCCCATTTCCTTCATGACATGTAAGGGCATCACATTCATAGCTGCTCCAGAATCCAACATGCAATTATGCAGGAGCATATTCTAAATGTGCAAGGTTAGGTAAAAGGGAGGGTGACCCCCGTTCTTTCTCTCATAGATTGCAGAATGGATGTTGATAGGTGGATCCTTTCAACTTTGCTAGGTTGTATTCCGCTAAGCTTTGTATGTGACAGGATTCTAAGACAACCTCATGAGTCTTCTCTTGGCCAATGCCATCAAAGAACTCCTCTACTTGGCTTCTTACTGAGGGCACTTTCATTAACTCAATGACATGGACGTTACACATCATCTTTCCTAGCTCTTTCTTCATATCAATATTCAACCTAAAATCTTCTTGTTCCTTTTTATCTTCATTAATTTCTTTGCGTTTGTCTAGGAAAGAAGGTTGGGAATCAATTCTTTGTTTATAGATTTTAAACTTTGGTTGTTCCTTTGTTTCAGGGAGATTTATGGCACAACATGAGGGGCTGGGTTCATCAACCAAATCTTCTTTTTGCTCCCATGGCTCTTCTTCCAAGAGAATCCTCCCAAACCCATCATCAAAAGATAGGTCATTAATAAAGTTGATGTTGTTTAGTTGGTCATCAGGATAATTGGTGTCAGAAGGTTCTTCCTCTGTTTCATCACACCAATTCACATTCTTCTTTTCAAAACTTTTTGGATATTCAGGTCGTCATCTATTGTTATCTCCCTTAGGCCTTCTATTATTGTTCCAATAGGGCTTAGGGCCATAAGGGTTTCTATGTCTCTCAGGATCATGAAAACTAGCGACACTTTTTGTCAGGACAGTTAGTTGTCTCATCATCTCTTGCATGGTTTCTAACGTGTCCTTTGATTCCTTTAGTTCATTCACAGGTTCCTTAGGCTTCTAGAGTTTAGGGTCAGATCTAGAAGTGGATGGGGCAAAGTGATCGAAAAAGTTTTGCTTACCCATAGATGCGGCATTCTGCTCAGCCATCTTTGCATTGAATTGGGAAGTCTTCAAGTCATTGGGATTCTTATCCGTTAATTGATATCCAAGCCACCCTTCAAACACATTCAAATAATGAATAACAATTGCTTGGTCCTTGGGTTTGATTTCTTCTGGGATATTTCCTACAGTCTTGTCAAATCTTATGTTAAACTCATGGACTGTTTCATTTTCCTTCTTCTTGATGTCAAACAGTTGATGCAAGAGGAATTTCCCATCTAACTTGCAAGACCAATCGCTATTAAGCTTTGTGACAAAATTGTCATACCCATTGATGGATGAGGCAGGCAACCTGTCAAACCACTTCCGAAAGTCTCCTTCCAAAGATGCTAGAAGGCCCCTCATGAAGACATCTTCATCAGATGCTCCATATGCTTCCATGTGTTCCCAGACTTTGTCAATATGATCTTCAATGGAGATAGATGACACTCCATCAAACTTGGGAACTTTTTCAAATTTTTTCTCAGGCATGTCATGGGGGGCTCCTTGGATCAAGGAAAAATCTAAAGGAGATGGCTTAGCCTTCCTTCCAAAAATCCCAGGGTTTTGTGGAGGAGGAACATTTTGGTTTCCACTAGTGTTTGTTCCTATCATTGGATTAGATGAAGTTGAAGGAGATCCACAAAGATGACTGGGGAAAACAGTGGGATTAGATATCTTCCAAAAGAAGTTGGAAGAGTTTTCTTTGGTTTGTCTGCGGTTCCGCGTGTAAGTTGTAGGGATTTCTTCAGGATTTATAGGACGTTCTAAGAACTTAAGATTAATACGTTGGGTAAGGTCCTCAGTAGAGTCGCGGGGTGGAGTCGCCAGGTGAACCACACAAGTAATTCACCGAAAAGAGATATGTTGTAGGAGAGGTGAGATGAGCGAATTAAGAAGGTGATTGATAAAAATTATGGAATTAGAAATGCAACCACCAAAATAAACGGATGCGATAAGATATGGGTTAACGCACGGACACTTGTAGACACCGAAGGTAAGCCTTTACCTCCCCGACAATGATGCCAAAATGTAATCACTAGACTTGTAGTTGCCCCTATGAGATGGATCCAAGATGGATGGTAGAGGGAATGGGCAACCAAAGAGGTGAACCAAGATAGCCTTGACTCCCAAATGGATGGTTGTCACGCCAATCGAGGCAATCTTCACTTGATGTTGTCTTAGCCCAAGACAACAATGGGGGAGACCCAGGTCTACTCTCGACAAGAGAGATCAAACCAAGACACCAGATCAAATCAAATGGAAGATGAAATACGTAAGGTGTAAGGTGAAGTAAACCCTAGATCTATGTATGAATTCACAAGGTGAGTTATGGTTTGGATCAAGAAGTTTATGAAGTGTAAATTTGATCCAAGGTTGAAATACAAGTGACTACTAGATCTAGGATCAAGGTACCAACAAATGATGAAGATATCCACTACCTTGGGAATCGTGTCCAATGCTGGGAGGTTAAGGACAAGTATGGGGCTATCTAGTACCAATGGATAGACTTGGTGAAAGGTATGACAGTATCAAATACCCAAGCCTTAGAGATAGGATGAAAACACAGGAAAAATTGGCCAAGTGAGGAATGCGCTGGGGTTTGAGGGATTAGTGCCTTGGAATTTGGGCCTTGTAGAGTCACCCAAGCATGATGCCTAGGAGAACCCACTTTGGGTTTGACTAGATCTACAATACCCAGAAATGGTTTGCCAATTGATCAAGTGGTTTGATCCATACAATTTTTCGATTATTTTAAGTGAGGGTTTTAACAGTAAAATAATGATGCCAATGGATTCGAACCAAGAAAAGAAGAACTAACCTGTGGATCTTACCTGGATAACCTTGTAGATGCCTTGACGATGATGATCTATGCCTTCTCGATCAATTTGAGAAGATTTGGATGAGTATTCTGTGCAAATCGATTTGCCCAAGGAAGCCAATGCGCCCTCCCTCCTGCACAACAAATGTCAACAATATCAGATTTGATGCATCAAGAGAAACGAACAAATGTTACAGAAGAAATAACAAGATGAAACCATAGATCACAATGATACTAATGATAACCCCTTGATACAAGCGATGCCAAACAAGCGAGTTGAGGAAGCCCTGCAAAAACGCCCAAGTGAAGTCGCCCTCCTGTAGACAAAGACAAAGTTTCCACAAAAATGTAGATCTCACCACAAATGCTAAAATGGTAGGATGCAATAGACTTTCCAATCACCATCGAAGAACATCAGATGCAAAGGAGACCAAAGAATTTCCACAAAAGAGTTTTTCTATTATCAAGATTCCAAGAGCCAAAGACCCTGTTACAATGAGAAGCTCTTTCCTTTAAATATGATGGAGAGATACCAAAACCTAACCACCTTTTGAATGGATGGCTAAGATTAAAAGATCAAAATGTTCTAATCAACGGTTGAGATGAGCTCAACGTAAAGTACATGGCCCAAAATGTCTCATTCTCATTCTTTGTTGTGGTGGTAAGAGCAACCAGTAAGTGACGATGTTGCTTCTTGTCACCTCATCTTGCCTTAAAGGCACTTTCAAGTTCTTTGAAGTTCTTGACACGATTATCATCAAGGTTTGAAAACCACTCGAAGGCATTTACTTCAAGTGACAAAGCAAACAACCTCATGTGAATGTATTCATACCAGTGTTGCAAACATCGGCAAAAAAATCGCGATGTTCCGAGAAATCGTGAGTTTCCAGATCATCGATTTTTTCTCAAAAAATTGCCTAAAAACTTAGGGCGATTTTTTCTCGAGATATTGTCAATTTTTTCTCGATTGATTCTAAAGGCGATTTTGACTTCGTGGAGGGTGGAGTGTGAGGAGCCTGTTATGAAATCCGCCCTTGCAAAAGCATTCTTACAGAGCTAATTAATTAATTTCAGAGCATTCTTACAACACTAATTAATTAATTTTAGTGCATTCTTACGACACTAATTAATTATTTTCATAGCATTCTTACAACATTAATTAATCTGCCCTTGCAAAGCATTCAATATCCTAGTCAAACTAATTAATTTTATTTAGTATTATTATTGACTCATGATGATCATGAGATACATTTGTTATATTTCTTGATGACTTCGGGATTCCAGACATAATTCATTTTTGATGTGTGATGTATCACTAAACATCTTATATTAATATATCTTATATATCAGTTTTCTTTCCATATTCATGTGGCAATGTGTTTATTTAATGTTTTTGTTACTTGAGATGTTTAAAAAATTGAAAAAAACGAATATTTTTGTATTTTTTAAAGTTTTCCAATGTTTGTCAATGTGCTATCGAGATACGCGAAATGATGTTTCTTGTACCTTGCCGATTTTTTCACCGCACCGATGTTTGCAACATTGCTTCGTACCGAGCATTTAAACACCACTTATAGTAAAATTGTGAAAAGGTGTTAAGGAGAAACCTGGCACTAATAGTATTATTACCTTGAAAGGCAGGTAATTTCTCAATGGCCTTTTCAGGGATCGCATGAGGGTAACCATTTATTGCTTTAAAATCAAAAGGACTAACGAAATCAACCATTATATTTACTACTTGCAAATTTTCAAATAAAAGGTGGATATCTGAAATTGATTCGGATCAAAGATTATCAAGGATCCTACGAGAAGTGAGCCTATTCAATCTCCTTCGATAAACCTTTTTAGGCTCAGGAATGAAATTGAGTAGACCCTCTGAATTCCTTGTAGAATTAATTGACAGTGGAGTCACCATATGGATCTTAGTCAAATTCAAAGATTCACTAGATACATCGAACAAAAAGGAAAACGAAAAGTAGTATTCTGGGAATAAAAAGATCTATCCCTAGCAACGACGCCAAAAATGTTGCCGCCTAAAACACACCCGGGTCATGTGGCAGAAATCTTCAAGCCACTGGGTACGTCCTTGGGGGCAATTTATGAGTCAAGTATTGTCTGTTATCGACTACGCTGTACCTAGTTGGAATTTCAGTGAGCCGCAATGACGAACAAGATACTTGTTCATATTTAGAGTTCAGAAGTCCTTTTAGGCCTTAATGGATATTTTATTTTTTGTAACACATGTTCATACCCCCTTGGGAAAATTGTAAAAAATGTCCTAGCATTTAATTTTTTATAAAAGGCTTGGCTTTCCATACTTGAGCATCAAGCCGACTAGCCTAGAGTGTTTTTTCCCTTTGTTATTATTGGTTGTTGAACAAACAACCAATAATTTTTGAGTTTTTCACTCGCACCTCCAAAGCTGGGGTAGTCATCTTGGTTTTTCGGCCTTAGGAGGTTATTAGAGCCTCCGTGTCAGTGTTTTTCAACATGGTAGGCATTGGAATTGATTCGTATGGACATGTACTAGGTTCCCCTAGAGTTTTGTCAATTACCGAGAAATATATATATATATATTTTTTTTTTCGTTTTTTAAACCATTTTTTAATGGTTTAATTAAAAAACTTCAAAATGTAATAAAAGTAAGATACAGAGTCCGTTTCTGACGCGGGGACACTTGTTTTCACACTCAGAGCGTCCACTTTACCTATGGGACCACTTTCCACATTAGTAGGGCAGCCAAAACATCCCATGAGGCATTATTTGGCTAAAAGTGCATTAAGATGACATTTTAATGCTAAGTTTTGACATATTGGCACTTGGTCAAAATATTTAAAAAGTCAAATTAGTGATTTTTTAATGTTTAAGTGATGGTGGGGCATAGTGGTCCCCTTATGAGCGAATTCTTCTTAGGAGGAAGGCATCATTAAAATCATGTTTCATTACTATGTCCTTACCCTAAGTTTGAAATCACGCTTTGGCATTTGCCAGTGTGACATGGATGGGGGTATGTCCCACGCTTTAAAACTAGCGAGTGGGTGATGTGAGCATGACTCATCTTTGGCGAAGGATGTAGCATATCATATCTTTATTACCTTTTATCCTAGCTCTCGTTTTTTGCTCACGTCACAATTCCGTACGGTTGTGGGTAGCGTGAGGGGGAAACTACACTTGTGAGTGGGTGGTGTTGTAACTCTCTTTTGAAATGACATTATGTACCTTCGCTTATATCCACTGTGTGTTTTATCTCTTCTTTGGAGCTCACGTCAGGTTAAATCTGTACAAGTTGCAATTCGTGTGAAGATGTGAGGCTTGCGAATTAGAGTGTGGTGAGTTGGCTTAGTTGGTAGGGAGAGATTGCCTACCTCATCTGAGGTGGCACCTCTTCCATACCAACTCCTCAGTTAAACTAATAATCACCCCACCGATTCTTTAGATTGATTCAGTTTAACTCAACTCCACTCAAGCTCAACTGAGCTTGATCTTCAGTGTTGGTGGTGCCCCCCTTGGCCTGCTTTTTGCTATAAATAAAGCTTTGCTTTCCTCATTCAAACTAGTCGGAATTGTAAGGGGAAGAGCTAGCTATTGTAATTGTTATTCATCTTATGAAATAAAGAGACTTTGGAGGTCAAAATTTTGTTGTGCTTTGGTGGAGTGAAGTTTTCTATCTTCCAGCTGTATGGAGGTAATATATGTTTGATCCATTATGCATGCAGTAGATCACTTGTAGTTTACTGAAAAGATTGTTTTCAAATTTGGTAATGTAGTGTAGTCATTTTGTTTAATGATCTAAGCTACTGAGTATAAATGTTTCAAAGTTTGAGTGAATGCTTGATTTGTTTATGAATGCCTTTACATTATTTTATTGAAATATATACTCCTACATTTGATCTTGTGTGCATAAGTGTGTGATTTGTAGGTTGTCGTGATAAGAGACGTGGAGTTTCTTGTTTGATCCTTCCATTATTCTTGTCTCTAACCTTGTTTGCTGCAGATAAAGGGTTCCTTGGCACACCACATGTGAAGCTTCAAGGATGATCTTATTCCAAGCTTTCTTCGACTTTCCCTCTTCCGATCTTTCATTTTTTAATCGTTCTGGTTCTTTTATAAAAGTAAAAGCTTTTTTAGATCTAGAATCAAATTTATAATCATAGACAGAGCTTAGATTGCTTTTTATTATAAATCTAGCTAAAGTTTAAAGGAATCATCATTTCTTAGTTCAGATCTAGGTTTTAAGCTATCTTATTTCAAGCCATTATTAGCAGAAAAAATAAAAGCTTGTTTTAAAGGATAGTAGTTGGTTTAATTCATTATCCGACAAGTTAGTACCTTCATTTATTTGCTCTCCTGAAGAAGCAAATAAAGACCCTGAGAAAGTAGTTTTCTAGCTCACTTTCTCGGTCATTTTACCTAGTTTTTTCATTTTGTTGTTACTTAGAAATTTTTTGTCAAACTTTGGAAGTTTTCCCAAAGCACTCTTAAAGTGCTTTTGGGCATATTCCACTAATGTTTGCTGGCTGTTTTTTGCAGGTTTGCGATAAAAGAGAGGGAAACTCTGGCAAATTTTCACAAAATCAACATAAAAGAAGACAAACGAAGCTTCCCCTTTCATAAAATTTATTTTTCTTACAAGTTGTAAGCCTTTGGCTCCCAATTTGAGGACCAAAGTGCACTTTCTTTTTCATCATTGTAAAAGCAAAATAAAGTTTGAGTAGGCTCATTAGAGCCTGGTCTCCATCCCCCTTGGGGGGATTTGTGTCAGTGTCTTTTTTTTTGGTTTTCTTTATATGTTGTTAGTGTAATTGTTTTCCTTTATCATTTCATGCTTTATTTAAGTGTTGCAAAAGCAATTTGAATACTTACGCATTGCGCGATACTGAAGTACCATAAGGGAAAATATTTGAGCAGTGTAGTAGTCAGAGAACCTCAGGTTTCACACATTTTTTTTAGTTTAAAATAAACCCCCTTGCTTTCTCGATTACAGGTTCATGGACAAGGGCTTGCCCGAGTACTGAATCCAGAAAGAGACTCTTGGGATTTATCTTTGTAATCAGAAAAAACCTGTTCTAAAACTTTTAAAATTTACAAGGCCTTCATCCTCGTATGCTCTACTTCCATTGCAGCTTTGTCTGATCAGTTGGTAGTATCAGAAAGGGATTTAGGTGACTAGCTTAATTAGTTTTCCATTTCAAAATAAATGCCCCTAGGTGAAAATTCACTGCCTCTAATTAAGCTGTTGCGATGGCAAAATCCCCAAAGGAAGCGGGAACAATTGGGTAGTGACCTCGAGACAACGTTAGGCTACACCCTTGTTTGGTGTAGTGTTGAACAACTCTCAGAGACTCCAACCAGCCCACATATTCCTTGCGGGGAGCCGCATTGGTTAATGGTTTTGGACATACTCCCCCGTACCTACGGGTATATTGGGAGTTTCCATCCCCTAAGCTAATCAAGATCATTACCACATAAATAAAATCAACCAAGAATTACCCACTCCTTAATCCACTCATCTAATAAATCTTAAAACTTACCAACAAGACAGTGCAATACTTATCTAAGACCACAACAACAACCCTCATACACAAGCACTCCATTTTTACTGGCACTGGTCTTCTTCATTTTATATTGGTTAAATCAATTTCCGCATATTGTCATAAATGGTGTGTGAATTATAAAATGTTGTTGTTGTTATAATTTAATTCAATTGCAGTAACTCATGGTTAAGGTTTTAATTCATTTCACGTGAACTCCTAGAATCAATTATTTTCGTAGAGTAAAAACCTTAGATTTTACTTTTCATTAGGGTCCACCCCCCTTGGCTTCGCTAGGAGTTGGCCTAGACGGAGGAGTTGAGTATCAAGTGACAGCACTTGGCTCGAGCTTGCCCCCAAGGTCGCACCCAGTGGCTTGAATATTTTTGCCACGTTACCCGAGGTGTGAATTAGGCGGCAACATTTTTGCACCGTTGCTAGGTATAAATCTTTCTATTCTCGGAATACGACTTTTGAGTTTTCATTCTTGTTTTTGCTTTGTTTGATGAATGTTGTAGTTTAATCAACTTACTCAGATCATCTGGCGACTCCACTACCTTTAATTTTACCAAGGCGTTCTACAAGAATAAACTATGAAGGCTTGCTTCAGTTCATTCCTGAGCTTGAAAAGGTTTACCGTAGGAGGAAAAGCAAACTAACTTCTCGTAAGATCCTTGACGATCTTTCATCTGAGTCAATTTTAGATATTCCCCTTTTATTTGTTGATACTTCTCAATCAAATAATTCAAATAGTACAATGGGTATGTTGTTTAAACCTCTGGATTACTCTACTGTAATTGGGCAGCCTTATAACATCCCAGATAAAGCCATTGAGAAGGTTCCATCTTTTTATGGAAACGATGCTATAATTGCTAAGTCTCATTTGTTGGCTTTTTCACAGTGCTACAATAAATGGTGTCACAACGTCAACCATGAAGATGTAAAGATGAGGTTGTTTGCCTTATCTCTTGAAGCTGATGCTTTTGAATGGTTCACCTCCTTGAATGACGACGGTATCAAGACCTCCAAGGAATTTGAAACTGCTTTCAATAAAAGATGGGGAGATAAGAAAGAGAAAATGCATCTTTTAGCTGCCTTGACAAATACTAAAACGAAGGAAAACAAAACCATAGAAGAGTTCAATAAAAAGTTCAGTGATATGGTAAGTAGATGCCCGACTGATATTAAACCATCAGATACCTCAATTCTCATATATTACACATAAGCATTCGAGGGAGAAATGAGGTATCAACTTAGAGACAAAGAACTTGACGACCTGAAGGAAGCCATGGAAATAGCTAAGAAGATAGACAAAAACATGCAATATGCAGGAAAGTCTGACATTCCAGGATTTGTTCGAGGCACCACTTCATCTTCCAAAACTTAGGATACCAGAGGAAAAACAATAGAACCTGAAGGAAAAGATGAAGGAAAGGAATCAATGAAAGAGGTAGCTGACATGTTGAAACAAATGATGATAAACTGTACCTCCTGTTGCCCACCTATATCGACTAGGTGGCAACGTCAAGTACATTGCAGATGTACATATTGTACAATTTGCACCATGGAAAAATCCTAGGTATTTTTCACCAAACAGGGTAATTCTGCCCCTTTTGTACACGAAATGTCCGACCCCTGCGTGGGATAATTAATGTAACTTTATATGTCAGCATGGATCATTCCTCTAAGGATGTCACCATGGACTTTATCATCAGGGAAGTCCTCTTCACCGAGTGTTTTTTCCCCTTCCAGTTAATTTTGTTAATTAACAATTTTAATTGGTTGGTTTTTTCACTCACCAATCCTCCAAAGTGGTGAATTGGCGTTCTGATAATCAAGCCCATGAGATGGCTAAGGTTTCAAGTTGTTGTCCATGACCATACTAGCCATATCTTGTAGTCTTGCAGAATTTCGTTAGGATTTTTATTTTTATTTTGATTTTTTCCTAATTAATTAACTTTACCATTTGGTGGTTAATTAATTAAGTTTTGATGTAATAATGTAATTTCTTGAATCTTGGCATTTTGTAATAGAGGCTATGAATGCAAATGAAAATGCTATGACACCCTCTAAGCCATTAGTTCAAGACTTCAAGTTCCATGTCATTCTGACAAGGGGTTAGGAAGTTAGACAAATTTTAGTTACGACAAGGTTTTTTTCCTAAAAAAAAATTTAATTTCTTAGGGTGAAAAATTAAATTATTTGATTTTGAAGGAAAAAATCGAGTAAGGCCATGGTAATTAAGTTTGGGGGTGGCTAAGGATAGTCAATTTTTATTTAAATAACGCCTCCCCATGGTCAAAATAAAATTTTGAAGATCTCGTAAGTGGGGTGCCCCTCTTGTTTTTCTAAAAGATAAAAAAAATAAAAGATAAAAAATAAAAAATAAAAGATAAAAATAAAAAATAAAAAATAAAAAATTTGAGTCAAAGGAGGCCCTAGATAAAAGATAAAATAAAAGATTAAAAAATAAAAGATAAATTAAAAGATAAAAATAAAAGATAAAATAAAAGATAAAAAAAAAAAAAAATAATAAAAATAAAAATGAGTCGAAGGAATTACTCCCAAGGTGGGTGCCTAGTCATGGAAACCCTCGATCTAAGGGTTAAGCTTCATTGTGACATGGATTTATGTTTTTGACCTTTGATTTGAAGAGGCGCCCTTGCTTTTGATTGGTGGATGGCTTGCAAAGTCAACAAACCTAGATTTGAGGGTGGGTGAGAGCTAGAGTTTAGATCTATGTTTTGGACCCTTGATTTGAGAGTGGGTTTGGGATCTTTTCAACTATAAAAGAGAGACCCCTACTCTCATTTTATCATCATTCTTTGGAGCATGGTTATGTTGCCGAAATACTCTCTCTTCCCCCTCTCTTCTCTATTTTTCTCTCTCAACTTTTCTTTGGCTATTGTAATGTTGTTGCCCTATTGGAGTTTATAATACATCAATCTTTGGAGGATACATTTGTTGGTGCACCCATTTTGTGGCTTGAAGAGTGAGGTAACTGTTTATGGTTGGTTATTGTTGCATTATTTATCATAGAAGCTCTCCACAAAGGTTTTTGTGGAGAGACTTGTAGGTAGAAGTTTTTCTATTTGCACTTGTGATTAACATTGTAAGATTTTGCAAAGTTTTTTGCATGATTTATAGTGTTCTCATCTCTATGTGTGAGTTTTGCAACTTTAGCTAAACTCTTTGCAGGGATCCAAGCTTGGAAAAGTTCTCCCTCCAAGGCCCTAATCTCTAATCTTGCTTTCTTTTTTAAGAACTAGTATTTTTGTTATTGTTTAGTAGCAAAATCTAGTTTGCTTTAATAGATCCATGTTATATTTTTATTATATATTTCAGATCTGATTTTTTACTGTGTTTTAGGTGGATGGAAATGCAAGTTTCAGCCCTCCAATAAGAAACAATTTTTTGATATTTTAAAACTCGGATTTTTACTGTAAAATTATTGTATTTTTATACTAACATTTTCTAACTTTCTTTTGAGTATCCTGTCATTTTCCAGCAAGCAAAGCTTGCTGGTTTTTAGCAGGTTTTACAGTCTACAAGGGGAGGTTCTGCCCAAATCACATCAAAAACACCTCAACTTTCAACCGGTTCAAAAGGGGTTCAAACCCTCATCTTTTCTCATCATTTTCTTATTATTTTGTAAGCCCCGGGAGAGTCTCCTCGCGCGTATTCTCTAAACGCTTTCAAAGTAATTTGTAATCATATTGTAATTAGGTAGGAAGTAGATCACTAGTTGTGCTTTCATTTTCAAGTAGATCTAATTTTTTCTTCAGTTTTACCCACCTTCTCCTTTAGGGAGATTGATGTGTGGTTAGTATATTTGGCTTAGATTAGTTTATTTTCCAAACAAAGCATTTCATTTAGATATTTACCTTTCTGTCATCTAGTTTACTGTTTTGAAGGAATATACAACCTAAACTCTCCGTGTATCCTCTGCCCTCCGTTATCTCCCTTTAGGAAACTCGGATCAAGGGTATGAAAAGCGGAAAGGCTTAGGGGCTTTAGCAAATCTAATTAGCTCATATTTCTTTCTTGCAAATCTTTAAGTTCTGCAAAGTAAATTTATTCTATTGTCCAGAGATCAAGTACCGACACCTCCCATAAGGGATAAAGCATAGGTTGACTCTGTTGATTTTTTAAATTGTAATTTACTTGCTGCACTTTATTTATTATAAGACAATCTCTAATTTACTTTTGTACTTGCTTTTATAAATTGGAAATTAACCAACTTATTTGGCCCTCCTTCTTTACTCAGTCATTGCCCTCCGGGGTCTTCTGAGAAATGACGGTTGGGTTAATAAGTTTTAGTAATAGGCATCTACTTCCATATCGTTCTCTTCAACTAAAAATGGGTGACCTTGAAAGCTACAGGGGGTGAGAGACCGTTGGGGGTCTCATGACGTTCGCGTCCTCTTTGTTGAGCACCGGGCACTTGGGGTTTAACCTGTGGATCTACGGGTGGACTTGTTTCTACTTTGTTGAGAGCTCAACACTCCCTCTTTGATTTGAAGGATACGAAGTTGGGGTAGTCACACCACCTAATCTAAAACTTAATCAAAGACTTCAACTCTAATATAATTTATCTAAAAAGAACCAAGAGACATTGCAAAACGTCCCACCAACATTTGACTACTGTTCTTTTTTTTAGTTCAAGTTGCCTTACTATTCAAGGCTTTGTTTCACAAGCACTTTCACATCTCAGTTTACTGCAAGCATTTTCTTTCTAGCATTTTGGGTAATTGTTAATAGTTGTTCCATTTATTCGTCTGTTTATAAGCATTCGATTTAACTGCGAAATCTTGTTCATATTGTGTAATTCATTTACATTGTTCGTATTTTTAATATTGTAGATCTTGCTTAGCTTAGACAACTATGGATGATCATTCTTAATTCTTTTGTAAGTTTGTAACTTGTAATCTTTTGACTCCATTTAATCTAGGCACTGATCTTGTAACCTTAATCAAATAAAATCCCTTTAACTAAATTGTTAATAAACCTTCCTATAGGAACTACCCCCGTTGGCTCTGTTGAGATTTGGCCTAAACGGAGGAGTTGGGAGACTGTGGTGACAGTGGTCCCCAACTCAAACTTTCCCCCAAGGACACACAAAGCGGGTTGGAGACTTTCCTATGTCATAAAGTGTGTATTAGGTGGCAACACCTCCCAGGTGAGTGCTATGCAAAATAGGATAAACAACATGGAAAAAGCACAGGTTTCTCAAAATCATAAAAACTTTCAGCCTAGACAAAACCAGAATTGGAAAAAGAAGTATCCTCCTTATGAGTAGAGACCTCCAAATCAACTTGAAACAAACAACATGGTGATTGTTGAGGTTCCTCCCTATTGTCGACCTTGTGATGAACTTCATAAAGAATCTACTTGTCCAAAATTCTGCTACATTATGGAACAAGAACAAATGGAAATGAATAACTTTGTAGGACATCCTAGAGGTCATGACTACATTAACAATGTAGGGAAAGTTCATCATATTTCAAAAGAAAAATGGAAGCAAGCTAAGGACTACAGTCATGAAAAGGATAATGCTACTAAGATTTTTGGTGAAAAGCCTTCACCTGAACAGATTATGGAGAGGTACAAAGGGGGTATTTATTAGAGAAAGAAAAACATGATCCCAACCAAATCAAGTCAACATATTCCAAAGGTAAAAACTCCTCCCTCTCTAGATCTAAACATTGATTTGGGTAATTGGTTGTCAAGTGATAAGATTTCTATCCCTGTAATTGAGATCCTCAAAATTCCAAGTCAAAGTGATATTTTCATGAAAACCTTAGTAGAACCTAAAGAAAATATAGTGGAAAAATATGATGAAACAACTATTGAAAAACCTAAAGAGAAACTGGTCAACGCAAAAGAAAATGAGAAGGATAAACCTAAAGAAGATTTGTCCAAGAAACTGAGTAACTTCAATGAAGATGTCCCCATCATCTTGCATAGTAGGGATCCTAATAAAAAAGTCCATCTTGCCTTCTATATTTCTTTGATTGCAAAGAACAAATTATTGCACAATTGCATGCTTGATTCAGGTGCATCATCAAACATCATGACTAGAAAAGTCATGGAACAAATGGGTCTAACGATCTCAAGGCCATACCAGAATGTATGTGCCATGGATTCAAGAGAAATCGATGTCGTGGGTATAATTTTAAATTTCCCAGTCAAACTAGCAGCATACCTTGACATAGGTGTAACCATGGACATAGTGGTCATAGATGTGCTAGATAGATGGGGAATGTTGTTATCAAGGAAATGGGCTGCCTCTCTAGGAGGATCTATTCAAATGGATTGAACCTATGCCATGATTCCTGCTTCTGAAGATGCGCATGTCAAGTTATATAGAGAAAAGGAAAGAAAGTATCATGTAGAAGATCTGGATGAGTCGGATAATGAGTATATTTGTGAAACATACAATCTTGGGAACCATGCAATCTATGCTAACTATCTTATACCCATTAGAAAAAAAGCTAATGATGAGGAATTTGATCAGCTATGGAGAATGAGTTTTGATGGAGCTTGTTCCAAGGCTGGGAAAGGGGCAGGCATTGTTATAACTTCACCATCAAATAAAAAATTCAATTTTGCATATACAGACTTGAGTTTGATGCATCTAATAATGTAGCAGAGTATGAAGCCCTATTGCTAGGACTTAAAATTGCTAAAGATATGGGAATTCGTGTGCTCAGTATTAAAGGTGATTCAGATCTGATTATTTCTCAAGTCAAAGGAACATTTGCATGTAAAAGTGAAAGACTTAAGAAATATAGGAATGTTGTGTGGGACACTCGGAATTAGTTTCGGGCATTGAACATTGTGGCCATCCCACGTTTTGAAAACTATGAAGCAAACAAACTTGCTGTGGGAGCTTCAACTTTGGAATTTTCTGAAGAATTGGTCAAAGGAGATGGAAAATTTGAAATAAACTTTAGACCTTCAATACCGGACAACATAACTAATTGGCAGGTGTTTAAAGATGATAGTCAGATTGTAAAATTCATCAACAACATGCATGAGTTCTCCGACAGTCAGATAAATTTTTAGGATGAGAAAGATATTGATATCAAAGAGGAAGATCAGCTTATGAACCACATCCCAAAGAATGCTGTTGAATGGGAGAGTACTTTTGATAGGCAGGACAGATATAAGAAAAAGGAAATGGTAAAGCCTGCAGATTTCATAGAAATAAACATTGGTATTGATAAGGAACCAAGAAACATAAAAATTGGAAAAGGTACTCCTAAAAAAGAAAGAAAGGACCCGATTGATCTTGTAAAAGAATACAGAGATGTATTTGCTTTTACTTATGACGAGCTAAAAGCTTATCGGGATGATGTATTCCAACATACAATCCCATTAAGGCCTGAAGCTAAACCCTTTCGACAAAAACTTAGAAGGATAAATCCAAAGTTAGCACCCATTGTCCAAAAGGAGTTGCAAAAGATGTTGGCTGCAAGCATTATTGCCCCAACAAGGCATTCGTCATGGTGTTCAAACTTGGTCGTAGTCAGGAAAAAGAATGCCCAACTGATATTATGCATAGATTTCCGAAACTTAAATATCTCGTGCATGAAAGACAATTACCCCTTACCGGATATGGAAACCTTGCTTCAAAGAGTAATTGGGTCAGGAATAATGTCTATGTTGGATGGTTTCTCAGGTTACAATCAGGTGCTTGTTAAGAAGGAAGACCAACACAAGACTACGTTTACTTTACCTTGGGGAACATTTGAGTACTTAAGAATGCCCTTTGGTCTTTTGAATGTGGGTGCTACTTTCCAAAGAGCCATGGATTATGCTTTCAATGAGCTAATTGGAAAAAATTATAGAAATCTATCAAGATGACCTCTCTGTTTTTTCGAAGGAAAGATTAGATCACGTAACCCATCTCAGGAAAGTTTTTGAAAAATGTAGAATCTATGGCATATCTCTAAATCCCGCCAAGTTAGTACTAGGGGTTGATGAGGGTAAATTATTGGGATACATCATTTCCAAAGATGGGGTCAAAATTGACCCGGAAAGGGTCGAGGCCATAAAAAGAGTCCTTTTGCCTACAAACAAGAAAGCCCTACAATCTTCTAATGGCCAAATAAACTTCATAAGAAGATTTATACCAAACTTAGCCGAGCCGATGAAACCTATGCAGAAGTTGCTTAAAAAAGATGCTAAGTTTGAGTGGGACTAGGAAGGAAAAGAAGCTTTTGCATCCATAAAAGATTGTATCTCTAGGTCTCCTGTTCTGATAAGTCCTGATTACTCCAAAGACTTCTAGATTTTCTCATTTGCATCAGAAGACACAATTGCCGGAGTTTTGTTGCTGAAGAACAAAGAGGGTCAAGAACAACCTATTGCATTCATGAGTAGATCCTTACAGAATTCTGAACTCAAGTACACTACCATGGAGAAACAAGCCTATGCCCTCGTCAAACCTTTGAAAGACTTCAGAACATATATAGGTTACTCCAAAGTGGTTGGCTATGTCCCTCATTCAGCAGTAAAGGATATCTTATGTCAACAAGATTGCCTTGGTATAAGGGGAAAGTGGGTATCAAAGATCCAGGAATATGTCTTGGAGATCAAACCCACTAAACTAATCAAGGGGCAGGGACTTGCCAAGATGATGACAGAGGGAATGAACAAGCCTTAGGTATGGTTTGTCAGAATAGTTCACCAACATCATCCATTTCAACAGGAATTCAACATCTTCAACAACAACAATGGTATTCAGACATTATATTCTACCTCCTCAACCTAACATGTCCGGATCACCTAGTTGGCCATAAAAGAAGGTCATTAAGATTGCAGGCCACCAAATATTGCCTCACACAGGAGGGATTATGTTGGAAAAACCCGGATGGTCTCATACTCAGGTGTGTGGATGAAGAAGAATCTCGAAGACTCCTAGAGGAGTTTCATTCAGGATTTTGTGGTGCCTGTTAGTTTTGTACCTAAGAATTTGTTCCCTAAGTGACTTTTTGCCTAAGTCACTTAGAAAAGGAAAAAAAAAGGTGACCCTCACATTAAAAGCTACTTAATGAGACTTTATAAGTTAAAGTCACTTTTTGATAAATTTAAGTGGGTGAGTAAATTTATTTAAGTGATTTAAATAAATGTGATTTTTACTCTCATTGAATCTTAGCCATTGGATTGGATCTTTCTCCACCGTTGGATTAGATTCCCACTTAGGGTTTAGACAAAAAGGGTTGAGGGAGGCAAATCACTTTCACTTTTTTCATTCTTGTGAGAAGAAGAGAAGAGAGCTGAGGAGAGAGTGGGCACGCATATCGAGGAAGCTTGCTGAAGAGTATTCCAGTGGGATCGAATATCGAGGAGCCACTTTTACTGCTGCACTGAAACCGAGGTAGTACGGCTAGCATTTATTGCTGGCACACATTTCCAGAAAGGGTACGACTGCATTTATTGCAGACACGAGTTTCGAGGAAGAAGTACGGATTCTGTACAGTTCAGTTTTGGGGCACGATTTTCAAGAAAATCAGGCACAGATTTAAAGGAAGAAATCTGGCACATTTCCCAAGAAATACAGACAGGTTTGTGGCACGGTTTTCGAGGCCATACGACTGCATTTAATGCAGTCCGTACGGTACGGTCTTTGACTGTTTTTGGCACTGTTTTCGAGGGCAGCATTTAATGCTCTCAGGCACAGAAATTGAGGACTGTTAGTGGCTGTTATTTCTGCACATTTTTCGAGAAGATTTATGCACGAAAAACGAGGCAGCTTTGCACAGAAATCGAGACAGTCTGCTGGGTGATTTGCGTTGGTTGAGATAAGTTGTATTTTGACTGTAAAACACTGGCTGAATTTTTCCTGGAGAAATAATAAACTCTCTCTCTCTAACTGGTTTTCCCCGTGGGGGTTTTTCCAGGGCTTGATTTTGGCCAAAAATCTCTGAGTCTATCATTTTATGGTGTGATTGTTAAATGTGTTTTTTCAGCCTGTTAGTGTATTTTACTGTGTGTTTAATTGTTCAGTAAAATTTCATAAGTAACCTACAGCCAATGCAAAACCGGCTGTAAGTGAAAACCACGAAATGTTGACATAAACCAGCAAACAGTAAAACACATAATTTCTTCATGGTATCAGAGCTTGGGGGTAGAAAATAGTGATAGTTTGCAGACACACAGAAATTTTCAGATCTCAGAGTTTTTTTAGTATTTTACCTTCTGTCAGTGAGCAGCACTTTGTTGGGTTGGTGTAGAGATGGCTACCGGTCTTAGATTGGAGGATAGGCTGGATGGGACAGGAAATTTTGTGCCGTGGAAGGCCAGAATTTTACTGATACTGGAGGAGAATGAGTTATGGCAGGATATAGTTAGGAACACTACAGCTAACCCGGTTGTCATTCCCGCATCAACAGATGCAGCAGCTCTATCAGATTTCAACAAGAAGGACTGTAAAGCTAGGAGGATCATTCTAGATGCAGTTAAAGACCACATAATCCCTCACATTTCAGGCAAGACTAGGGCACACTTGATGTGGTCAGCCTTGATCAGTTTGTATGAGAGTTCCAATGAGAACAGGAAGATGGTTCTCAAAGAGAAACTCAAAAGTATAAAGATGAATGGGGGTGAGGGAGTCACAACATATCTTACTAGGATTTCTGCAGTTCGGGATGAACTTGCAGCGGTTGGGGAGGTGGTAGCCCCTACAGAGCTAGTACGCACAGCAGTGAATGGGGCTTCAAAGCCCTGGGGTGCATTTGTGCAAGCCATAGTGGGCAGAGAGAACCTACCTACCTAGGACAGACTTTGGGATGACTTTGTGCAGGAGGAGACTAGGAGAGGTCTTGTACAGGGCAGTACATCTCACAGTGGGGTTGATGACGAGAATGTGGCTTTGGCAGCTAAGGGCAAGAAGAAGAAGGGTCCCAAGA
This sequence comes from Pseudotsuga menziesii, assembly GCA_001517045.1. Taxonomy (NCBI): domain Eukaryota; kingdom Viridiplantae; phylum Streptophyta; class Pinopsida; order Pinales; family Pinaceae; genus Pseudotsuga; species Pseudotsuga menziesii. The sequence goes on from LPNX010133397.1 coordinate 888,184, forward strand.
AGGGTGGGGCCAAGTAACACCAGCAGCAACAGCAGAGTGGGCAGAAGAAAGACTTGAGTAAAATCAAGTGTTATGCATGTCAGGCGTTTGGGCACTATGCTTCACAGTGTCCAAACAAGAAGAAGAAGAAGGGATAGGGATAGCAGACAGCAGCCTCAGCAGAGGTTGATGAGTTTGGTGATGCATTTCAGAGGGAGTTTTCCCTTTATGCTGGACAGATGGAGAGAGAGAGAGTCTCTTTAGCCACCAGCACAGACATGGATATGGATAGTGAGCATTCATTGTTGGCAGGTCATCAGGGGAGTCCATCCACCTCTACTACTTGGTATATTGACAGCGGAGCCTCGAGCCACATGACTGGAGCTCGAGAGATGTTCTCGGAGCTATCTCAGACAGGTAGAGATGTGGAGGTTGTCCTTGGAGACAACACCGTTGTTAGAGCTGTTGGTCGGGGGACCATTACATTTTAGAGGGAGTCGATGAGTCTCATGACTCTGAGAGATGTGTTGTATGTCCCTGGGGTGAAGAAGAACCTTGTGTCAGTTTCCACCATTGAGGACAGGGGTCTTGGGGTGTGCTTTTCAGATGGGAGAGTGTAGGTGTATCCCAGGGCTATAGGTATGTCTAGTGCCATGGACATTGGAGTTAGATGTGGAAAGCTGTACAAGCTCTTGTTTCAGCCACAATGCGCTCTAGCACACAGCAGCAGCAGTGAGCTATGTGAGCTTTGGCATCGGAGGAAGGCCCACCTACATCACCCAGCTCTCAGATTGTTGAGGAGCATGGTTACAGGATTACCGGAGTTCAGCATTGAGCAGAGTGATGTGTGCAGGGGGTGTGCTTTGGGAAAGTACACCAAGACTGCTTTTCCGAGCAGTGACACGAGAGCTGCAGGGGTGCTAGATCTTATCCATTCTGACATATGCGGTCCTATGTCATCAGTGTCTTTGACAGGTTTTGAGTACTACATTAGCTTCATTGATGACTACTCCAGGAAGACCTGGATCTACTTCTTGAGGAGCAAGAAGTCCCCACTTGTGTTGAGAGTCTTCCAAGGGTTCAAAGCCCTTGTGGAGAAGCAGACGGGGAGGCAGATCCGGATGTTGAGATCGGACAATGGGGGTGAGTATACCTCCAAGGAGTTCGATGCATTCTGCAGACAGGAGGGCATTCAGAGACAGTTGACAGTTCCTTACACTCCTGAGCAGAATGGAGTAGCAGAGAGAAAGAACAGGTCGATTGTGGGGGCAGCCAGAGCGATGCTTCATGATCAGGGGTTACCTTTCTTTCCATGGGCAGAGGCATGTAGCACTGCAGTTTATCTGCAGAACAGGAGTCCTCACAGGGCAGTGGGGAGTAAGACTCCTGAGGAGATGTATTCAGGCAAGAAGCCTGAGGTGGGCCACTTTCGCATATTTGGCTCGTTGACTTACTCTCACGTCCCTTCTGAGAAGAGGACGAAGTTTGATCCCACTGCAGAGAAAGGTATATTTGTGGGATATGACGAGACTTCGAAGGCCTATCGGCTTTACTTACCTAGCCTGAGGAAAGTTGTTGTCCGGCGGGAAGTGAAGTTTGATGAGGAGAGAGCCTTCAGGAAGTCTAGGGAGTTAGAGCAGGGGGAGACACCAGCTCCCACACCTCAGTTGGTACAGGCTTCTTCGATGCAGCTATCAGGTCCACAGGTTTCTGGAGTGATTGGATCACAGGGTACAGGCACAACTTCTACAGGTTCGGTGATTTAGGTGGCTAGCACTTCAGGGACAGGTTCAGGGTTAAGTCCTCAGATCACAGGTTCGTCAGGCACAGGTTCATCAGGTACTGGTCCTCGGGGTGTTGGACCTTCAGGTACTGGGACTTCCTCAGATGAGGAGAGCCCAAGACCAGTTTGGGAGGAGCAGTCTTCAAGGAAGAGGAAGCCTAAGTGGCTTCAGGAGACCTTGAAGGATGCAGAGGCAATTGGTAGGCCCCAGGAGCAAATCAGGACAGTGGTGGAGCCAGACAGGTATGGTATGGCCCTTGTTGCGAGTCTTCGTGACTCTGAGCCATCCACATTTGAGGAGGCTTCCCAGCATCAGGTATGGAGAGATGCCATGATGGAAGAGTACCATTCCATCATGAAGAATGATGCTTGGGAGATAGTGCCAAGACCTGAGGGGAAGTCAGTTGTGACTTCCAAGTGGCTTTACAAGATAAAGCATGCTGCGGATGGCAGTGTGGAGAAGTACAAGGCTCGGTTTGTAGCGCGGGGTATCTCACAGGTTGAGGGAGTTGACTATGATGAGACATTTGCTCCAGTTGCTCGGTATTCTTCTATCAGGGCAGTTATATCTATAGCAGCAGAGTTGGGTTGGAAGATCCACCAGATGGATGTGAAGACTGCATTTCTCAATGGTCTTCTGCAGGAGGAGGTATATTTAGAGCAGCCACAGGGATTTGAGATCC
>LPNX010133397.1:901106-966233 GCA_001517045.1 Pseudotsuga menziesii
CTGATTACAGGTTCATGGACAAGGGCTTGCCTGAGTACTGAATCTGGAAAGAGAATCTTGGGATTTATCTTTGTATTCAGAAAAAAAACTTGTTCTAAAACTTTTAAAATTTACAAGGCCTTCATCCTCGTATGCTCTACTTCCACTGTAGCTTCGTCTGATCAGTTGGTAGTATCAGAAAGGGATTTAGGTGACTAGCTTAATTAATTTTCCATTTCAAAATTATTCTCTCCAGGCGAAAATCCAATGCCTCGAATTAAGCCGTTACGGTGGCAAAATCCCCAAAGGAAGCGGGAACAACTGGGTAGTGACCTCGAGACACCGTTAGACTACACCCTTGTTTGGGGTAGTGTTGAACAAGTCTCAGAGACTCCAACCAACCCACATATTCCTTGTGGGGAGCCGCATCAGTTAATGGTTTTGGACATACTCCCCGTACCTCTCGATATATTGGGAGTTACCATCGCCTAAGCTAATCAAGATCATTACCACATAAATAAAATCAACCAACAATTTACCCACTCCTTAATCCACTCATCTAATAAATCTTAAAACTTACCAACGAGACACTGCAATACTTATCTAAGACTACAACAACAACCCTCATACACAAGCACTCCATTTTTACTGGCACTGGTTTTCTTTATTTTATATTGGTTAAATCAATTTCCGCTTATTGTCATAAATGGTGTGTGAATGATAAAATGTTGTTGTTGTTATAATTTAATTCAATTGCAGTAACTCATGGTTAAGGTTTTAATTCATTTCACGTGAACTCCTATCAATTATTTTCGTAGAGTAAAACCTTAGATTTTACTTTTCCTTAGGGTCCACCCCCCTCGGCTTCGCTAGGAGTTGGCCTAGACGGAGGAGCCGAGTATCGGGTGACAACACTTGGCTCGAGCTTGCCCCCAAGGTCGCACCCAGTGGCTTGAAGATTTCTGCCACGTTACCCGAGGTACGGATTAGGCGGCAACACTGTCATTTGAAACTTAACTGCTCCGTCTAGGCCAACTCCTAGCGAAGCCAAGGGGGCCGTTCCCTAATAAAATAAATACTATGGCTAACTAAGCTAAGTAAAAGAAAACTATTCTAGGAGTTTATTATTTAATCACAAGAGCAAGATGAAATCACACTTAACCTCATATAAAATATATCATCATTGGCATGGAAGTAAATACATTAAAGCAAATAAGATATCAAGTAATAGATTAGTGCCGAAAAATAAATACAATGCTTGAAATGTAAGTGTTGAATTGCTCTTGGGAAATTTTAGATTATTATTTTGTGATTTGTTTAAGAGTGAGTTAGTTCTTGGTTTGACCCACTTAAACTTTTATCCTTACTAGCAAGTGCAGAGCAACATTACCAAGTATTCAACGGGGTGAGACATAATCTGCTTAAAGTAACCCCTTGACTCTGTAGTATGTTCAATGCAAACCACTTACTATTGGGAATTATAATTAAATGGATTGCCCTAATAATTTAGCCACTCGAATCCCCTTTCTAATTGTTCCAACAATCAGGCAAAAGCAATAGACAAGAGCATATGGGGGACCGAATCAATGTTTGTTGCTCAACCAACAAAAAGAAAGAAACTGAAAGTAAACTACTTTAGTGCAATGTGTGTGTAAAGTGTTTTTAATCTACTTTCACAACTTTAATCTACTGGTTATTATATGAAATGAAAGCAATGAAAGAAAACAAGAAAAGCAAACCATGAAAATGAGGTGACACAGATCCCCCCTAGGGGGATGGGGTGTGGGTGTTGGGTAGCGCACTTGCTCTTCTTTTGTTATGATTGGTTATTGTTATCACCAACCTTCTAGTTGTCTATGTGAGAAGGATCCAGGATGGACGGTAGAGGGACAAGCAACTACGGAGGTGGAACCAAGATTGCCTCGACTCCCAAATGGATGGTTGTCACGCCAATCGAGGCAGTCTTCGCTTTATGTTATCTTAGCCCAAGACAACAAAGGGGGAGACCCGAATCTACTCTCGATAGGAGAGATCAAACCTAGATACCAGATTAGATCAAATGGACTTGAGGTACGTAAGGTGTAAGGTAATGGAAACCCTAGATCTATGGATGATGTCACTAGGTGAACCAAGGCTTTGGATTAGGGTTTAGGAAGTGTGAGGCTTGATCCAAAGTGGGACACAGGTGGCCTATGAAGTAAATACTAGATCTGGGGTTAAGGTACTAGCAATAGGTGAAGATATCTGCTGTCTTGGGAAATGTAACCAATGCAGGGAGGGCAAGGATAGGATTGGGGCTATCTAGTACCCACGGATAGACTCGATGAAAGATATGACGATGTTAAAGTATCCGAGTTACCAGGGAAAAGTCAGATCACATGAAAAAGAGGCCAAAGAAGGGGTAGCGCTAGGGTTGGAGATAAGTGCTTGTTAGATCTAGGGCAATGGAATCACTATCTCCCCAACGTTGAAGGAGACCCACCTGAGAAATACCCCGATCTACAAACCCAAAAAGGTATTTTGCCGGAAAAGTAAGATTACGGGAAAAATCAGCAGCAAGATGGCTAGCGCTAGGGTTTGAGAGGTCAATTTTTCAGATCTAGGGCAACCTGTCCACTTCTAGATCAGCATTGAAGGAGATTTGGTGAGAGGATGACCCGATCTACAAACCCAACAAGGTATTTTGGCAGAAAAATCAGATCCCGGAAAAAGTCAGAGAAATGGTGGATAGTGCTAGGGTTTGGGTAGATAGTTTCTTAGATCTAGGGCAAACCAGCCACTTTCGGCTCAACGTTGAGGATGATTTGGTGAGGGGATGACCTGATCTACAAAACCCAGCAGCGGTTTGGCCTGAGATCAAGCGGTCTAATTTTTTAATATTTTTGTTTTTATTATTATTATGGGATTTTTATGTGAAAATGAAGAAAGCAGATGCCAATGGATTGATATTTGGAAGAAAGATACTAACCTGTAGATATTACCTGGAAAACCTTGTAGATTCCTTGATGATGATGATCCCTGTTATCTCGATCAATTTGAGAAGCTTTGAGCGAGTTCTATGTCCAACGTTTTGCTCCAAGGAGTCAATGCACCCTCTCTCCTGCACAACAAACGTCAACCATATCAGATTTGCTGTATCATGAGAAAAAACAAGATGCTACAGAAAAATAGCAAGAAGAAATCATAGATGGCAATGACACTAATGAAAACCCCCTGATACAAGCGAAACCAATCCAAGCGAGTTGAGGAGCCCCTGCAAAAACGCCCAAGATGATGTTTCCCTCGTGTAAACAAGACAAAGATTCCCGAGAAAATATATAGATCTCACAAAAATTCCCCGAATGCTAGGAAGCAAAAGACTTTCCAATTACCATCTAAGAACACCAGATGCAAAGGAGATCCAAGAAATATCCGCAAGAAAAGTTTTTCTATTATCCAGATCCAAGAGCCAAAGACATCTTACAAATGAGAAGCTCTCTCCTTTAAATAAGAACGAGAGAACCAAAATCCTAACCACTTTCAAAACGAGTGGCTAAGATTAAAAGATATAAATGTTCTAATCAATGGTTGAGATGAGCTCAACATACAATACATGGATCAATATAACCATAAAGTATCAAAGTGGACTAAATCACCCATAAAGAGGGTACCCGACTCGACAAGAAATAAATCTAGCGCATGGTGGGTCCATGGAGTGTTAACTAACTCCCTCTGGGTGTCCCCATGGCACAATAAAACAATATAATATTTTAATTTTTTGACTTTGTGCCTCCTTGAGGAAATTGTGAGCCTCCCAAAAGCTCTAGAAAATAATATAAAAATGCCCAAAAAATAGGTGTGGGCCCAATCGGGTGCTGCAATTGGTGGAGAAGGTGCGGAGGACATCACACTCATTATCATATCTCATCCCATGTCATTTCCTTGCCTCAATAGCCCAAATCGATTTCTTCAATAGCCATTTAATCATTTTTTAATCTGCCTTGGGAAATGTGAACCTGCCAAAACAGCCTCCTAGGGTGCCCGAGTTGTCCAACTGATCCCACCAAGCTTTCTGGGATGGGGGTACTATGGTACAATCAAGTGGCTGCACCCCCTATGCCCCATATAGCGCCCTAGGAGATCCAATAAAAACATCTCCCTGCTCAAACACATAATCCTGTGAAGCAAAACTGCATCAGTTGGGTAAAATGAGCCTGACCATCTCTGCAAGTGCCTGGAACTAAAAATAAGCTATCTCACTAGACTCAGAGAGTCCAAATCCATCTAGGGTGTATACTCATACCCTTTCCAGGTCTCTGCTTGATCATCAACAATATCCAATAGACAATATAATCACGTGTAAATGACCAGATACCAATAATATAACTCAGACTGTCATCCATTTGCTGCAAGTGTTACACGGCTAAGACATGCTCGACAAATCATTTAAGCAACAATCATAACAAGTAGCAGTCACTTCACTGGCGGTACATCAACCAAATACATATATAGGGTTTTATTTATTATTACTCAGACCAGACTTTCAGGACTATACTCACTTCATAGTTGTAGTCAATTTGCTAGTAAATGGTGAAGGCTAAAATTTACAGGGTTAGGACAAAGGATGACTACCAATTCAACATTGTGACACTTCGGATATGGAAAGGGAAAACTCACTACAACCATATGCCAGACAAACAACAACACAAAGAATGGCAGTGCCTCACAAATGGTTGAATTGTTCAGAGAGCGCTTGTTCAACTTAGGCATCATGTCTACATCAAGTTTGATCCAGGTTCATTAAGATTATCAATTTTATTTTCATGGCCTTTTTGGCCTATATGACCCTTTGGGACTTCACCAGTGCTTAAAAGCATAGCTAATTGCAGCTTTCATCAAGGACATATTCAAATTTATAAGGTCAGCAATATTCGGATATAACATATATTTAACCATTGCTTTTGGGACCTTTTCTTATACCCTTCGTGGGGTATTTTAGCATTTCATTGCTCTTGCCCTTTACTCACATATGTTAAGAAACACATTCTAGAGTTTACAATTTCCATGGGTGCATATATAAATATTTCCAATACAAGCAGTACATGAGCTTTCGGTTTTAGCTAACAACATCTCAAGTGACCAGGGGAAGTTCTGCACAGTGCCAAACATCGGGACAACCGACCAGAATGATTTAGGCATACAATCCAATTTACCAAAGGCAAGTTCTGTCACCAACTCACAGTCGAGACACAACACAAACAGGGAGGTTTGTCCAACAAAGGTTCTAGCGGGGAAAGGTCCTCCATGCCACAAGTCAAGTAGTAAGTCGGGTTAAAACAAAACTGGAAGGAAATGGATGGGTGGAGACAATGAAAAATGAAGCCAACACTAGTAAGCCAGAGTATGGTTGGAATGACTACCTCTATTCTCCCTAGGGAGGGTAAAACAAATGAGTATAAATCATGAATTTCCAAGTCTAAGTAGGGACATCAATACATAATACAAATACATCCAATTCCATATATTTATGACCGCCAGATCATGACACTAAATGCTAGTACATGTCACAAAAGATGAGTATAAGAGCAACGATAACCATAACACAATATAATAGATGCTGAGTCATAACCATGCAAATAATCCATTTGAACCATCATCTGTCCAATGAGAAAACACTAATACCAATCTGGGCATCACTAACTGCTCTGCAAATGACTAAATGGCTACATTAGTCCTTGAATCCGAGTGTCCTGAGACTCAGTCCTGATATGGGAGAGTATAATAGTCCACTAACAAAATAATGATCCGTTAAAACTGCTCGTCTCAACATCTCATATGTAAGAGATATGGCTGAAAAATGTACTGTATCTGAAAATAGAATATGGTAACCCAGCTACTATATATGTGATAACATCTGGCTCCAGCTGGGACAAGTGCTTTGCTGAAAAGAGAGTGCTTGAGAACCTCAGAATCTCTGGTCTTTGTACTCTACTTCTCGCATCCTCGATCAATCCCTCCAGCCCTGCAACCGCTACCAAAATGTCATCGACTACTTGCAGCATGTCTAGAGCTATACCAAACTCACAGACTGGTCATCAGAACAATATGTGGATAAAATAAAATACTGAAAATAACCATGCATAAACTGGAAAAGCAAAAAGTAAATCTAATCTATAACCATAACTTTTTAAGAAAAGATTGATTTTTTTATTGTGCAAGAAACGGAACAGAAATCAAAACTATATTAAGAGCTTCAAAAGCGAGCTTCAGGAAAAGATACAAGATTCTACACTACTGCCGGGAAGGCTTATTTCATCCTGCCTACCATACTCTAACCAGTTTAGACAAGTGTTAGGTAAAATCATAAATCCAGTGCAACCACTTGTTGAACGAATCTATTGAGCTTTCTTTACAGTTTATGATACAACAAGTCAAAGATGGCTTGTAAGTAATGTAAATGAAAATTTAAGCCATTATAACTTGTTGTTTGAAAATCAAAGAAAGATATGGATCAAGAGAAATGAAATCATGCCAGGGATGAGATTGAATTTCTAAAAGCTCATCCATCAAGATGCTGATAGGGTCATAAAAGGTATGCAAGTTCGTTCTTGATGGAGGAAGATAATATGATTCATGAGTCAACCACTCCAAACAGTTCTTTGTTTTCTCCTCTACCCTACTAGGACACTCAATTCTATTCACTCCAGAAGAAATGGAAGAATCAAATGGGGACAAGTTGTAATGTAATGAAACTGTGAATGAGATCAAGCCCATTTGTTGCTTAAAAATGGAGAAAAGATGAAATTGATCTTTATACACCTTCTCAAACCACCCATAAGAAAGATTTATAATTTGAAAAATATTACTCATTACGGATGACCAAGAAGGGAAATGAAGCGTATTTTCTCCAATTATGTGACCATGCTCAAACTCCTGATTGAAAATTTCAAAAATAGCTTGATTAGAACACAAACCCATAAAAGAATGCTCGAAAAGTTGGGAAGGGAAGGTGGATTGAAAAGTTTCTCCCAGATTTGGAACAATTGATCTCGGAATTTGATGAGAGGAAAGAGTTTTTAAATTAATTCCAGGAGTGGTTTCAAGATTCGAAACGAGGTCAATATCCACACATTGAACCAACATTTTTTGATTAAGGATTGGATGAAGAATTCTATCGATACTATTAGGACAAGGATCCTCATTGCAATGTTCTTGATCAAGTTCACTTACAATTGTATCATCATGTGATTGTTCTTCTTTAAGCTCTAGATAAGGAAAAACATCAATAAGTTCGGTTTCTGTTTCCCTATCACTCTTACGGGCGTGCTCTTCAATCACAATATGATCACAAGATTGCTCTTCAAGAGAGGTTTGATTGATTTCATCAAAGTCTGAATCCAGATTCAGATTGCTTGAATACTGACTCAAATTATCGTCAATTAGGCAATGATAATGGAGTTGCTCTTCTAAAGGCTCTTTAATGGACTCACAAATGGAAGGCTCAATTATGGATTTTTCTTGATGGTGATTGTTAGGTTCCCCTCCACGGATTAAATCCAAGATTTGCTCTGTGACTGCTTCAGGTAATAATAACAAAGTATCTTGTATGATTTGATTGATATCCCTCTTAGTTTTAGCATGAGGTTTCGAAACATTATCCTCAAAGTTCTCTGTAACATCTTATGGATTGCAGGCACTCATAATTTGGAACATTTCAGGAGAGGAATGATCCAATTGAGAAAACAAATTGCCAATATACTGATTATAATCATTGCTAGATTCACACTCTAAAGAATGATCAGTGTTCCTACCCCACTTATCTATTAACAGATCTGTGAACATGTCATACCCAGTGATGTATTCTGGTGCTAAATGATCAAACCATAGTTGAACATCCCCTCGCAAGGATTCTCCTAAGGCTCGCATATAAACTTCTTCTCTTAAGCCTTTAGATTTGTAAATAACATTGACTCAAAATAAAGCTTAAAGCTACTAGATTTAAAAACCCCAACAAAGGTAGTGCAGTGCCATTAAGCCATAGTACTCCTAAAGGAAGGACCAAAGGGCTGTTAGAAAGTGCAACAAGGAAGGTCTTCTAGCATTGCATGCTAGAGAGACATTAAACTGGAAGCTAAATCTATTAAAGTGATTTTCCTAAGTTTTGGCTTGGGAAAATACTTTAATTATTCTAATTTGATTTTGACTTTAATGGAATGACTTTATTAAAGTGAAAAGTGAAATATTTAAGTGAAGGCTAATCTAATTTTGACCATTGATTCTTAACGGAGGATCTCATCCATAGATCCAGAGTGAGTGTTAGGGTTTTCCTTTTCGCTTAGCCAATAAAGTTAAAAGGAGATTTGGTGGAGAGGACACATATAGACAGGATACAAACAAACAGAGAAGTTAGATGGAGGACTTTGCTCAGAAGACGGAGAAACACTTACCTGACAGATTCGTCGGAGTACCAGGCTGAGCTAGAGGTTGTATAGATTGTGTAGAGGAGCAACGCTGTACATAGGAGCAGGGCCGTACAGCTTCCGTACGGATCCGTATTGCTGCGTTAGCACTGTACAGATTCCTTACACCCGGGCCGGACAACTAACGGAGGGCCATAGAATTGGGCCATACAGCTGCGTAGGGTGGCCATATCTTGCGCTGGGTTGTTCAGTGATTTGCAGAGGTGACTAGTTGCTAGGTTGGGTGATCTATCGGCTGGTTGTAAAAGTTCCATATTTCATCAATAATAAAATTCATATCTGATTGTTGCACCAGTTTTCCCATCTTGGGTTTTTCCGAGAGTTTCCATACCCAAAATAATAGTGTCTATATTGTGATGTGATGTTGTGAATGTTTCTCAGTATTTTATATTTCACTGTATACTAGTAAAGAAGTTCAGGTGTGGTTTTTTAGTAACAAATTAAATATACTGTTTAGCCCTAGATTGAACTTTGAAGGAAAATTTACATGGTATCAAAGCTCTGGTGAGCTAAATCTAAGAGATTTGCAACAGCAGATTGATGCATCAGGGTCAGATAGGAGTTTGGATCGGGTGATTGGGATTAGGAACGGGAAGGTGTATAGACTACACTTTGAGCCTGCAAAGGCTCTAGTCAGCAGCGACAATAGCCAGGGTGAATTGTAGCATAGGAGGATGGCACATTTACACCATGGAGCACTAAGGCACTTGAGACAGGCTGTCATTGGAGTTCCTCAGGTACAGGAGGAGAAGCATAACCACTGCAAGGGTTGTGCTTTGGGGAAGAACATCAGGAAATCCTTTCCCAAAATGTGAGCACAAGTCTAAGGAACCCTTGTACTTAGTGCATTCGGATGTATGTGGACCTATGAGTGTCCAATCTTTCAGTGGTTACAACTATTGCGTCACTTTCATGGATGATTATTCCAGGAAGACTTGGATCTATTTCCTGAAGGCCAAGTCAGAGGTCTTTGATAGGTTTCGAGAGTTCAGGACTTTCGTAGAGAACCTTACAGGAAGGAAGATAAGGGTGTTGAGAACGGACAACGGGGGTGAGTATACCTCCAATGAGTTCTTGGAGTATTGTTCAATAGAGGGGATCAAGAAGGAGCACACCGTACCTCATACCCCACAGCAGAATGGAGTGGCAGAGAAAAAGAACAAGACTATGGTAAAAGCAGCCAAGGCCATGCTATTTGATAAGGGATTACCGCTATTCCTTTGGGTCGAGGCATACGGGACCGCAGTATACATTCAGAATATGTGCCCCCACACAGCTTTGGGGAAGAAGACACTCGAGGAGGTCTTCACAAGCACTCGGCTAGATGTGAGTCACATTCACATATTTGCTAGTGTCTGATATTGTCACATTCATGCTGACACTAAAAAGAACCTGGACCCTTATGGAGAGAAGGGGTTACTTGTTGGTTACAATGAGACTTCGAAGGCATACAAAGTATACATTCTTGCTCGCAAGAGGATCATTGTGAGCATGGATGTCTAGTTTGATGAGGACAGGGCCTTGCGGAGATCTACGGACTTACCGACAAAGGAACAACCAACACAGGTCTCGAGGGTCAAGATGGAGGAGCCACAGGTACATGTACAGGTACAAATACAAGGCACAGGTTCTGGTAGTAAGAGGGAGTCAGGTGGACAAAATCCTTTAGTCATTGACTTGGAGGATGAACTGCAGCAGGAGATAGATATCCAACAGCTGCAGTAGGTAGACACTAGGCCAAGGCCTAAGTGGTTTAGGTCTACAGTTCAGGATTCCAGGCAGGTGGATCCTCCACAGAGCTCCATGAGACGGAGCAAACCACCAGAGAGACTTAGCTATATGGCATTGATGACCGAGTTGATTAACTCTGAACATTCCAGCTTCGAGGAGGCAACACAACATGATGTGTGGCAGGAGGCTATGGTTGAGGAGTATGATTCCATCATGAAAAACTAGGAATGGGAGGTTGTGTCGAGGCCACAAGAGAAAAAGGTGGTGGGATCCAGATAGATCTACAAGGTAAAACATGGAGCAGACGAAAGCGTGGAGAAGTACAAGGCATTCTTTGTGGCTAAGGGATTTTCACAGAAGGAAGGTATTGACCAGTGGAGCACGACTCATATAAGAATCGCGGGTACTCGCCACTCTACTCGAGTCAAACCTCAAAACGAGTAACCGTTTCATACTCGGCGGCAGACTCGACACCTCGGCACAGACTTGCTTACTCGCCAAGGCTCACATGTACTCGATGGAGACTCGGTCGGACTTGCCTAAAATCGGCTAGACGCACAAAAGAAACCCTTGCGGAATTGACAACGGACTTTAGTTCTAGCGGACTTATTTCCCATGAGTGATCTTCATGTCAATTTGTATGGGCGGGATGATTCTCAACCATCGCAGCGTTTCCAATGTTTCTAATTGGCAACGGAAACAAATTTCATTAAGCTGTCAATCTGGATGATTGGGGTGATTCTCATTCATGGCATTTCCAAAATTTATGACCCCCGACGGAAACAAACCGTGAGAATTTAGAAATCCTCAACCATTGATATGGATGGTCAATGCGATTCAATGGAATTCTAGGCCTCTCGTGAATTTATAATTTCCTACCTAATAAGAGAAATATTTTTTAAAATTTAGAGTTTTGAAAATGTTCTTATAATATAAGTTTTTATATAAACAATTAATTTTATGTTGATTTTGATAAAATTACATATTTTTAATATACCATAGCCTATATGGTGCTCCCACAAATAAAGTGGTATTTACTATTAATATAAAAATTATGGTATTAAGTATCTATTATTAATATAAAAATTAATTGGTGTGGTGTGAATATGTTTGTTGTTTGATTTTTTTTTTTTGCTTAAAATTTACTATATTTTAATTTTTTTCCTCTTTGCCGAGTCTGTCCCGACTCTTCCCGAGTCCTTCCCGAGTTTTTCCCGAGTCTACGAGTCACATGCCAGCTGAGTCTTTGCCGAGTCCGAGTTGTGCAACTTTGGTATTGACTATGAGGAGACCTTCGCCCCTGTTGCTAGGTATTCTTCTATTCGGACCATTATCTCTTTAGCAACAGAGATGGGTTAGCGTGGTCATCAGATGGACGTCAAGATTGCCTTCCTCAACAAAGTGATAGAGGAAGAGGTATATATTGAGCAGTCAGAGGGGTTTGGTGTGGAGAACAAGGAGATGCATCTATGCAGGTTGTAGAGGGCTCTTTATGGGCTCAAGCAGGCACCTCGAGCATGGTACTCGAGGATAGACAACTACCTACGGGAGATGGGATTTCAGCGGAGTGACGCTGACCACAACTTGTACTTCTTGATAGGTGAGGTGCCTCTTATATTGGTCTCATATGTAGATGATCTCTTTCTTACAGGAGATGAGAGGCCAATTCATGACTGCAAGTCCAACTTTGCAATTGAGTTTGAGATGAAAGACCTTGGGTTGATGCATTACTTTCTGGGCTTGTAGGTTTGGCAGAGAGATGGATGCTTGTTCATTGGACATGGAAGTATGCAGTGGAGATCTTGAAGAGATTCAAGATGGTGGATTGTAAGCCTATGGCCATACCTCTAGTTTCCAACTGGAGGAAGATTGATGCATCAAGGTCAGATGACTTTGATCCTACCTTGTATTGCTAGCTTATCGGATCGCTTATGTATCTGGTCAACACACGGCCAAACATCAACTTTGCAGTCAACTCTTTGAGCCAGTTGATGGTGAACCCTCGAAGAGTGCATTGGACGGCTGTGAAGCACATACTTTGCTACATCAAAGCTACAATGGAGTATGGGTTGGTTTATGAGCGCAGGGGGAGTGTATAGTTAGCAGGCTTCACAAATGCTGACTGGGTAGGATGTGTAGAGGACCAGAAGAGTACTTCAGGTTGTTGCTTCAACATTGAATCAGGGGTTGTTTCTTGGTTCAGGAGGAAGCAAAAGTCAGTTGCATTAAGCTCGACAGAGGTTGAGTACATGGCAGCCAGTTTGGCTGCTTGTGAGGGTATGTGGCTAAGGAAGTTACTTTCAGGGTTGTTCGAGTGTGAGCTAGAGGCTACAGTAGTTCACTATGACAATCAGAGTGGCATCAGGCTATTTGAAAATCCAATGTTCCATGACCGGAGAAAACAAATAGACATCAGGTACCACTTCTTGAGATATTGTGTAGAAAGTGCAACGAGGAAGGTCTTCTAGCATTGCATGTGTCCTTGCATGCTAGAGAGACATTAAATTGGAAGCTAAATCTATTAAAGTGATTTTCCTAAGTTTTGACTTAAGAAATACTTTAATTATTCTAATTTGATTTTGACTTTAATGGAATCACTTTATTAAAGTGAAAAGTGAAATATTTAAGTGATGGCTAATCTAATCTTGGCCATTGATTCTCACTGGAGGATCTCATCCATAGATCGATAGTGAGGGTTATGGTTTTCGTTTAGCCAATAAAGTTAAAAGGAGATTAGGTGGAGAGGACACATACAGACATGATATAGATAGACAGAGAAGTCGAACGGAGGATTTTGCTGAGAAGACGAAGGAACACTTACCCGACGGATTCACCGGAGTACCAGGCTGAGCTAGAGGTCGTACAGATCGCACAGAGGAGCAGCCTCATACACAACAACAGGGCTGTATAGTTACCGTACGGATCTGTATTGCTGACGTCAGCACCGTACGGATTTCGTACAGTTGGGGCATACAGTTCACGCAGGGCCATACAATTGCATAGGGTGGCTGTATCTTGCGTTGTGTTGTTCAGTGATTTTGCAGAGGTGACTAGTTGCCAGTTTGGTGATCTATCTACTGGTTGTAAAAGTTCCATATTTTCTCAATAGTAAAATTCATATTTGACTGCTGCATCGGTTTTCCCATCTTGGGTTTTTCCGGGGGTTTCCATACCCAAAATGATAGTGTCTATATTGTGATGTGATGTTGTGAATGTTTCTCAGTATTTTATATTCCACAGCATGCTAGTAAATAAGTTCACGTGTGGTTTTCCAGTAACAAATTCAATATACTGTTTAGCCCTAGATTGAACTTTGAAAGGAAAATTTACAAGGGCTTGGCCATGACCACCACTGCTGAACAACACCCCTCCTTTTTGAAAAATGACCTCTCTCTCCTTGGGGCACATCTGAAGGTGCATTGGGTATAGGTGCAGCGTAATACCTACATTTTAAATTATATCAAGAACAAAAATTAAAAGCAAGCATTGAAATTCTTACATACAAAGAACAAGAGATAATCGCCAAAGAAATGCTTGATTGTCTTTATTACAAAGGGTTGTGGAAAGAACAAAGTCCTTAACAGGAATGAACAAGAAAAAACTATCCAAGTAAAATCATCCTCCACTGGATAAAATGGTACAGTCACAATCCGCTAAAGAAGTCTCCAACTATCTCAAGTACAATATGCTATCTCTCAAATCAGTCTCTTAAGAAAAAAATAAGTAATGAAAGGGGGAAGGCAATAATCAACAAAGCTTTAGTGATCAAATTGCTCACAAAATATTCCTTTTCCCTTTCATAATTTGTACAATATATAGAAGAACAAGAGATTAAGAATTGGCAAGATAAAAAATAGTAGTCTCCAATTATAACACTCATTTTTTGAGTGAAATAGCATGTGTATGAACAAACTTCTCCTCGAGAAGCTAACTCTGATTCCATAATAACCAATTACAAGAGAAAATACACTTGAATATGGTTAACTTCTTCTTTTAATGCACTTTTTTCATGTTTAAAATAGACCATACGAATTTTCAAAGGAAAAATTCCCGTAAAATTAAGTCTTGTATTATGCAATGTTCCACGGAGTTTCCGGGGCGGGGGAGTGTGGGAGCGGGGAAACACACAAGGGGGACGTGTGGAAGCTACCCCAAATTTTAGGGAAATTTTGGGGAAACGGGGGGACGTCGAAGCCATAAAAATTAATTTAAAATATAAAAATGATAAATCCCAACAGTAACTATTACCATGTAAAAAGTAAAACTAAAAATTAAATTCATCATATGGGGTGAACATCTATTAGTTATTAGCATATCAAATTTTAAATTTGTAAATGAGACTGAACTATGTTACTATACCCATGTAAAAACTAAAAACTAAATATCATAATTATCATTATGCAATGTATATCTAAATCCAAATTTCAAATTTGTAAAAGATAATGCAACAAATGTTGAAGTCTGAAATAGTCAAATAGATATCAAATAATGAACACAGAGAAGTTAGAACTTAGAACAGTGACGACTGCTCCAAGTTTAGTTGCAATATGATTATGAAATGAAATCGTGAGAGGATAACGTTTAGGAAGGTCTTAGACTCTTAGGTTAGTCTAGGATTTAATTTAATTTTCGTTTAATTATGCTTAAATTTTTTAAATACTTTTTTAATATTTTAATTTACAGTTATTTTTATTGTGAAAGGTGAAAATTTGTGGGGGGGGGACGAGGGGATGGGGGGACTCATAGAAGCCCCCCCTAGGGGGAAACGAGTTCCGCACTTGGGGAAACATGGAGAAACGCGTTTCCTCAAGTTTCCCTCAAAAGGGGATGTGGGGAAATGTTTCCCCAGGAGTTTCCCCGTCCTAGAAACGTGGGGGAGCAAGGGGGTGCGTTCCCCACCCTAGGGGACGCGTCCCCATGGAACACTGGTATTATGGGATACGTGAGGATTAAAAATAGTATGATGAGCTAAGAAAATTTTAGGAAGGAGAAACTTTAAAAATAACAATGTATTCTCTAGGCGGAGCACTCCTCAACTAAGGTCGCATGAAAAGACCCTCTTGACCATGGCCAACCGCAATTGGTCCTTGAAATTTCAAAGTGCTTGGAATGGCTTGAAATTGAACATTGATGCTGCTTTCCATACTGGGTACTGAAAGGCTTGCCATCTTGATAAAAATAACATTGCTATGGGATCCAATGAATCTCACACCATAGGGAAATCTCCCAACTGGATCCTCAAATATGTAATCATCATGTCAATTGGACCACTCTCTAAAACTGCTAACAATAGAAATTGCTAAAAATACCTTCGCTAAGGCCCTTATTACATAAAAGTGCCATTTTATAAATATTGAAATATGGCGCTATAAACGTTGAGGTTTAGAGCACTCTTACAAAATCATGAGTATACGCATAAAATAGCTCAAGAATTGTGGTGAGGTACAAAACAAGAATGTTCATGGGCCACTTGATATTCTTGCCAGCTTGTGATTTTCTTATTTTTATTAGAGCATTCAATTAATTCAGTATTATATTTTTACTTTATCAAGGTTGCATTGTCATTCTTTTAGAAGTCTTATATTATGACTGTTATCATTCAAACTCACACCCTTCAAGATAAAGTCCTAAAGATCTAGGTATTTTCTTGGTGTAACTAAGTGGGAGGCCAATGTCACCACACCAAACCCTCTTTTGTTTTTAGGTTGGATCTTCTCCAACTCAAGGGAGGTGTCCCTAGGATAGAATCACTAGAGCTTACAATGTGGTATAGGGTGAAATGAAGAGATGTCTCTAGCAAAACGAATTATGGCAGTGGATTAAGAAATAAAAATGAATGGATTGGAGACTAGTGTCTTATCCATTGGGAAAATGGGGTCAACCAAGGCTCATGTGAAGGCTAAAGGAAATATTAGAAATAGTTAGGACAACAAGGTTACAAACCCTAACTACTCTCTAATTGCCTCACAAAAATCATAAATTCTTCAAAAGGAAAACCCTAAATTAGATGATTTCAAATGATTTTGGAAGGGTAATTGCCATGCAAGGGATAAGAGAGCATGTGACGAATGTTTGAGATACATACTACAACCTAAGACTTCCAATTGACAAGCACCACAATAAATAAGAAGAAAGACTTACTCCATAATCCCAAGACCATTAGCATTTGAAGATTTCCTTCATAAGTGAAACATGAGCAATAATCTAATCATCCAAGAGAGCACTTTGATCCACCATCCGAAAGAAACCAATAGATATGCAACTAAGCTCAATGGAATTTCTCCCCAAATCCAAACATGAAAATAGATGAGGAAGGGCTACTCTTTGTGTAGAGAGTGGAGCTCAACTTCCTTTACAATAAGATAATAATTTCCCTTTGTAGATCCACTATTTGCTCAACCAATTATTCTAGAAATAACAAACTAGTGGTTAGATCCATTTATCCCTCCAAGGGAAATAATACAATAATAGTTCTCATCTAACCAACGCTTTGAGAAGAGTTCAACAATAATAAATAAATGGAGTTGGTTAGATCCACTTGCTACAAGTAACAAACTCCATGAGAAAGTTTCAACAATGTAATTAGTTACCAATTACCTCCAAAATGGCTCAAGGAAAGAGGCCACACCCCTCACTTCGAGTGATTCATGAAGGATTCTTCACCATGAGCATTTATTAATGATGCTCTCCCAAAATCATCAAAACGCTCAAGCATGCAGGGTGAAGTGCTCCTTGAATCGAGTGGTAAAACAAAATGGCAAGTGCTTCTAGGCGATAGTTTTAAAATTGTCAGCTTCATAAGTTATCAGATTTTCTATTATAATCACTTTTCGGAAATCTCACGGCCACTCTGCTTCTAATGTTGTTGACATGGGAAAATTATGGGCACTATATCAAAATATAATTGCTCCCAAAGTTAGGACGTCCCTCCAAAAGTGTAACAACTCCCTACATGTCAAGTACCTTCAAATTGTTGAATTTTAGTATGTGCATATATTCCTTAATTTTCCAGACTGTAAGATAGATAAAACAATAAGACAAAGTGCAATAGATAATCAAGCATCAACACAATGGACACCAGATGTTTTCACGGGGAAACCTTTAAAGGACAAAAACCCCAAAAGCATTAGTAATTCATCCCTTAAATGAGATGACTGAGTTTGTAGCTGCAACAAAAGGATCTCAGAATTCTGAGATGAATGTTCTTCAAAATTTTGTCAAACCCTAGCAGGCTTGAACAATTTCAAACCCTAACAGAAATTGACCTAAATTTGCCATAAAGACAAATTTCACAAAAAATGCAGATTAGGGTTTTTTGCCTAGATTTTCTCTCTGCTGCTCGATGTCTGTTCCTGCTGCCTAAGCCTCTATCTTTGCTACCCGGACTTCTTTGCCTGTTGCCCAAACTGCCTGAGACTCTTCTGCTGCTGCCCGGACCAATTTAGGGCTGCCTGAAACTCACAGGAGACTGCCCGTAATTTCCTGAAGCTGCTCGAACTAGATTTGGGCTGCCCGAGACTGATAAACTGCTTTCTGAGATTCTTATAGGCTGCCCGTGAAGAGTTAGGGCTGCTGTGTGTCTGCCCTGCTGCTCGAGACTGCCCGGGTTTGATATGTGACTACCTGAACTTCTTTTAGGGCTATCCGTGAGGAGTTAGGACTGCTCGTCTGTTGTCCGAGCTTTTGCTGTGGCTGCCCGAAGGGAGGAGTGGCTTGTCTCTGCTGCCTGAGGAGAGAGAGGAGCTGCCTGTGAAGAGAGTGTGTCTGCTTGAGATTTTTGTGTGTTGTTTAGGGTAGCCTGAGTTGAGGGAGAGCTGCTCTAGACCTACTCTTTAGCTGCTCCTGCTGGTCGTGAGGAGTATGGAGAGTAGAAGGATGCCCTAGCTAGTAAAGCCACTATGCTAGGACATACAACAAAACCAGAGGTATTCTCACTTGCAAAACTAGCAAAAGTCTTCAATGGAGCAGCTCATGTGATGAAGATGAAGTGTGTCAAAATGAATTGCTAGTAGACTTTATTTATAGCCTTTTAATCACTTGAAGTGGTCCTCACAAATAGGAATATAATAATAGGTTTTTATTTTTTTTCATGTCTACCCTTTTGACTTTGACTTTTAGTGGTACTAAAAAACCTTCTTGTATTTTTATTTTGACTTCTTGTGGTATAAGAGTCTTTATGTATTTTGACTTTAGCCTCTTAGTCTTTTTCAAGTGCCCTGTGGTTAATGCAAGTGGTGATAGGGGTCCTTCATGCCCACTCAAAGCACAACATCATAAATAGGAAGAATTACTAATGCTTTTAACTTGAACTCCTTGTGCCACCAAGATCGGGTACTAGGTGTCTTAACCAAGGGTAGCTAATCCCTGGAGAAGATCACACAACCCATAAATCAAGGATAGGAGTGCCTCACATGCCCAGACTCGGTCTAGGGCTTATAGTGATAACCTGGTAACTGACCAGGTGCCTCAGCCCTAGGATGCATCAATTGAATCAATGTCAAATACTTGGTAACTGACCAATCGCCTCCATTCTTCCAAAGAAAGGGCCTTAGCCCTAGGCTGAGTCCCCCAGTCTTGGATTGGTTCAACATTTTGGTAACTGACCAGGTGCCTCCATTCAAAGAATGGCCCCTCAGCTCTAAGCTGAGTCCCCCAGTATTGGACTAGTTCAAGTTCTTGGTAATTGACCAGGTGCCTCCATTCAAAAAATAGCCCCTCAGCTCTAGGCTGAGTCCCCCAGTATTGGACTGGTTCAAGTTCTTGGTAACTGACCAGGTGCCTCCATTCAAAGAATGGCCCCTCAGCTCTAGGATGAGTTCCCCAGTCCTAGACTGGTTCAATATCCTGGTAACTGACCAGGTGCCTCCATTCAAAGAATGGCCACTCAGCTCTAGGCTGAGTCCCCCAGTGCTGGATTGGTACCTTCCTGGTAACTAACCAGCTGCCTCCATTCTCCAAGACAATGGCTCTCGATGCTGCTTAGGAAAAACCAACACAAATCCCCTAGAGTGTTCCATCTAGGAGCCCATCAACTTTAATAATCATCAATTTAGTTGCATGAGTGACTATTGTGCCTAGCGTCTCCCTCTTAAGTGATTTTAAAATTAATCCTAAGTGTAAACCTTAGGTACTTTGGTTAATTAGTGTGATTAGCTCTATTTTTTTGTTGACTTTAATTAATCACACAAAACCTTAGAAACCCAAGGTTAAACACTTTAATTAATCCATCACTTAAAACGTACAATTATTAACACTTCAAAACTTAGGGAGACCCTAAGTTGATGGGTTCCCATTCCATAAAATACTGAAGTGTTGATTAATTGCCTTACTACCTTTGTAAAGTACCCTTTAATCACCATTTAGAGGGAGTGCATCATGTTATGAGCATTGTTTTACTTGTTAGGCACATAATGCTTTATTAGTAATCACCATGAAGACATGAGAGCACATCACAACATACCTCTAAGCCAATCACCATGGCCACCACTCAACCATGAAGAAGCATCATCTTTGAGTCAAGAACACAAGTGTACCTCCTGCCCATCCAAATGTCTAGCCATGAAGAACTGCAAGATCAATCCTTGTGAACAATTTCACAAGTGATGTGATGAAAATCACATTTGTCATCCTCATACAATATGAGGGGTAACAATGACATAATTTTTTATTTAATAGGACTAAGTTCTAATTAACTAATAATAAGGGTGCATAACTTCATACTATTTGATCATAACATGGTGTATCACTTGCAGAGTGCTCATGTTCTGGCCATGGCAGTGCAAAAAGTTTTTCCAGATGCTAAGGTCACAATAGGTCCATGGATTGAAAGGGGCTTTTACTATGATTTTGATATTCAGCCTTTAACAGACAAAGATCTCAAGAAAATAAAGAAAGAAATGGTAAGTATCATGTTTTTGTTGAGTTTATTTCTGTAGTCTTTCTGAGAACATTCATAATTTTGCTGAAAGGGAAGAAAGAAGCTTGCAAACATTAAGATTTGACATTGATTTGGCATCATTTGTAGGATCGTATTATACGTCGAAACTTACCTCTTATAAGGGAAGAGGTTTCTAGGGAGGAAGCTGAACAACGAATAAGGGCTATTAATGAACCTTACAAATTGGAGATTCTAGATAGTATCAAATCGGAACCCATCACTATCTATCATATTGGTAATGGCAGCAATCATAACAACTCTATTTTTTTCTACTTAATCTGGCTATTATAATATTTGCAAATGGGACTTGAACAATACCTTTTTTATTATTTTCAATTCCTTTTCCCCATTTTTGTATAATTTGTTTAACAGTTGCAATGCATTCTGAGCCTCTTTTCATTTGTACAATTAATTGAAGCTTCGGTCCAGAAAACCTTGGAAATATTATCAGGCCATGAGTATTTCAGGTATAACTAATTTAATCAGATAGTCATCAATGCTTGCAATTTAAAATAATAATAGTGTTTCTATATTATTTATACTGTTAAAGTTATAGAAAATGACATTGGTGTACATAATGATATCTACATGGTCACTATGAAAGTCAACAACAGTCAGTGTACTTAATCGCAGCTTTTTCATGCTTTTGTGCTTTGGTTTGGTTCCTAATCTCTTCGAGGATCTATATTTTATGGCGAGTCCTTTAGGCTATTTTGCCTGCAGTCGTTCAAAAGCAATAATCTTAGTCATCTCATTCTATATGTTCACCATTAATTACCACCTGGCATGTGGACTATGGTGACTTGTTTATAGGACATGAATATGAGCTCTATCAAAACTATGGTTAGTTAGCAGGCAGGATTGTATTGAAGATGGAATGCTTCTTCATCCCATCATTATCTGGGTAAGCATCTTGCTTAGGAGGGGCCAAAAGAGCTAACATTGATGGATAGGATGTATCAACTAAATCAGCAAACTAGCAAAAGATTCAATTTTTGTGGTTTTTTCAAGAGATGACAAAACAAAAAGTCTAGCCTATTGTAGAAGATATAGCAAACTTGAGATTTTGTGGCTGTTTCAAGAAATGAGAATATTGAAGATTTCAGCCTGATTTGTCAAATTTCGCTATTGGCTATTAAGGATGCATGGTGGCTGTAAGGTTTTTGTCCTTGTATTTGGATGATTTGTTAGAGTATAGATAAAGTTAAACACTTTTCCCTGCCTTTAATTTACTAATGGCTATATTGCATGAAATGGGGACATGGAAAAAGTTTCCATAATGGTTATGGGTTTTAGCATAGTGGAAAAAATCAGCATCGGCAAAAAATTGGCAAGGGTCCAGAAAACATCTTCTCGGCAACATCGGCGAAAAAATCGGCAAATTGCAGCAAGCATTAAAAAATGCAAATTTTGTACTTCAATAGGGTCAAAATTTGCTTAACGATTTTTTCCCCTATTTGCCGATTTTTCTTGATCTTTCTTGATTGTTCTTGATTTTTTCCCAATTTTTTCCGAATTTTTCTGATTTTTTGCCGATTTTTCCCGATTTTTCGCGATGTCCAATTTTTTGAAAAAATTGCGATTTTTTCGGGCCGAAAAATCAGCAGCCAGAAAAAATCATGATTTTTCGGGACATCGTCGAAAAATCGGCGATTTTTTCCACTATGGGTTTTAGAAATGGTAGTTTCAAAAACTTAGGAAACACGGTGTTGCCCGCTGATGTGCACACCGTTAGCCAAAAATCTTTCGAACATCTGTCTCCCGGCAAAGGGGAGAGGTGCGGCCTTGGGGGCAAGCAAAGAGTCAGGTGCGGTCACTTGATCTCGACTCCTCCGTTTAGGCAAACTCCTAACGAAGCCAAGGGGGGTAGTCCCTACAGAGAGTTTCTAAGGCTCAAAAAGTTTTTTAAAGTTTATTTTAGATGCGTGATGCGGATGGGTGTTTTTAGGAGTTTTTTGATAAAGAAATTTACAATAAAATAACCAGTAAATGCTTGCAAATAGAATTAAAGATAACCAATGACTTGATAATTGCAGATTAAAAGTAAAGCATTTATGATATGAAAGACAGATAAATAGCAATGCTTTAGATAGATAATAAGCAAAATTAAAAAAGGACCAGTGCCAAATGGAGTGCTTGAGAATGTTTTGCAAGTGCTTCTTGGTAAATTTTAATGTAAATTTTAAAGACGAGTTTGATTATTAAATGGGAGGGGGATCTCCAAGATATATCTTTCGGTACGAGAGATATGTCCAAAACCCTTAACCGATACAACTACCTGAAGGAATATGTAGGCTGTTCTGGAGTCTCTGAGGCTATGTTCAACACTACACCGCAAGGGTGTAGCTTAACTGGCACCTCGAGGTCACTGACCAGTTGTTCCTGTTTCCTTTGGGTAATTTGCCACTGCAATGGCTTAAATCTAGGCTTTGGATTTTTGCCTGGGGGAAGTTGGTAAATTTTATTTGTATGACTTTGATTAGGATGTGGAGATTTAAATAATCTACACTGCTTCTGGGTATCCCAACCGGGTAGAGCATACACAGCGTAGTAAATTGGTTTATTCCGATTTTATTACTAGTGCAATAGAGCCATTGTAACAACCCTCCGACAGAGAGCACTCTTGATCTGCCTTATGGCGAGATTTATGAACAAAGAAACAAAAAAATGCTGAAAAAAAGTAAAAGAACTAAACTAGATAATAAACTCTCCGACAAAGAGCACTCTTGATCCACCTTTCGGTGAGATTCAATAGATTTTTTGTTCCTTTTTTACTTAACAATATGATAAACACAAGCAGTATAGCTAAGCTAAAAAGATGAAATAAATCCGCTCCGATAGTCAGTGCTTTTGATCAACTTTTCAGTGAGATTCAAGAGGCTTTGGGTTCCTTCTTTTATTTTAGCAATTAAATAAAAGCAGTTAGACTGAAATAAAACTATACTAACAGAGTTTTCCTTTTTATGAAAGCAAAAGAGACTAATCTACTCTAAACAATTACTATGCATGCAAAAAAAACAAGAAAAAATAGAAAAAAGGAACGATACAGGCTTCCCCCAAATGAGGGAAGTGGGGTGTGGGAGCCTTTATCCCACTTTCTCTTTATGAACTTGTTAGAATGCTTAAAAGGAAAGAGCGCCTTTTGATCCTTGGAAAAGGGTTCAAAAAGGCCTAAAAAACTGTCAGGAAAGAAAGGGAAAGAAGAGGGGGGAGGTAGGATTGAGTATGGGTGCTCCAGACGACTTAATGCTAAAAAATTCAGCAGCATCTCTCTCGATTTTTCCTTAGACCTTCTAAAAACCAGCAAGCTTTAAATGCCAAATTAGTGGGTTAACACTTTAAAAATACTTACAAAATACACTACTTCAAGACTTATAAAAAATGAGAAAAATTTAGACTTTAAGTACTAAAGCAGCTAGCGATTTAGATCTAATATTTGAAGATAAAAACTTGCGATATTTTAGATCTAAACATATGCAAATAAAGAAGAATGATAAATGCTTTAGATTCGATTTTACTTGCAGTAATAAAGTAACCAAGAGAGAAGGAAAGATTTGCTTTGAAGAAAGAAGGATCTCAAACCCCAGCTTGGATGTAGTGAAGAAAGAAGAGTTCCTGCGGTACAAGAAGCATTAGATCTTAAACAAGGAGTAGTGAAGAGAAAGAGGAAGCATCCGAGCTCCGGGTTCTCCTTCACTTGTGATGATCTGCAAAGTTATAAAACCTCAAACAAATAGGGATCAAATCCAGTGTGATAACATAAATAAGCTGAAAAGAACACTAGTACTATCGACTACAGCATGCTACTTTCCAATCTTAGCTAGTTAAACACAAGTAAGCAACTTGAAAACCTCAAATGCCTACTCAATGGACTAGATATAGCCTTCTTAAGTTGAAAATGATACCACCATTTGCATATGAAGAAATAAAACTAAGCTAATATCACCTCATAAGCACAAGTATTCACCATGAAACAGATCTTGCACAGGATGGACCTCCAAAGTCTTCACTTTTATTCATAAACAATTACAAAGCATTACAAGAGCAGAGGTTCCTTGCTTCCATCCTTCAAGATGGAGCAGAGGACCCCTATTTATACAAAAAGGGAGAAGAGAGGGCTCATAAACCCTAGAGCAAGCATCGATAAGAGATTAAGGGGGCGCAACCCTAACTGACTGAAGCTTCGACAGTTGATTTGGAGTTGAACTGAAGCCTGGTAGATGTGATTAGGGTGAGGTGGCCTCCACCTAGGCAAGGTGCCCACCCTACTCACCTTGGAAACATCGCCAACCTAAGTAACAGGACACGTCCATATGCCCCCCCGTGTCCCGTGTCCCCGTGTCCGACACAAAAACGTGAAGGACACGTGTTTTTTACGTGTCCTGGGACAGGACACTGCAATCTCTGTGTCGGACACTGCCAAAAAAGGCGTCCCGATTTCTGCAAGACGCGTCCCGAAAACAGGACACGGTTTTCACGTCTTTTTCAGCCGACTTGTCTATAAAATGATTTTTTCACTTGACTTTTATCATTTGTTTTGTCTTGTTCGGGGTTTAGAGTGGTTTGTGCAAGAGGAGAAAGAAGGTTTCCATTGTCCAAGCCAGCAGCTGCAAATCGTGGGAAGGGCATAGCCACAGATGATGAGGAGGAGGGCGATGAAGAAGGCACCGATAGCAGTGATGAGTTGCAGTTAGTTGATTCAGGCATGGAGGAGTCGGACTATTAGTCCATGACTCCATCTACCACTTTTTTGTATTTGGCATTTTCCATGTGATACTCTGATGCCACTTTTTTGTATTTGCCATTGGCATTTCGACATCTATGTAAAACATTTTGATTTTGATGACTTAATGGTTAATGACTAAATGAGACATTGAGAAATTTTATGAATCTTCAATCTTGAATGTTGAATCTATGAATCTATGATTCTTTGACATTGATTTATGAATGACAAATGTGTAATGTTAATGACAAATGTGATTACTGATTGTATATGTGTAAATGTTCCAGATTTAAAAAAAAATGAATCTATATGACTATATTTTTAATATATATATATATTTTTTAATTAAAAAATATATATATATATATAAAACGTGTCCTCCGTGTCCTGATTCCGGGGGTCGCCGTGTCCGTGTCGGACACTCGTATTTCCGTGTCCTCCGTGTCCCGTGTCCTCGTGTCATGTGACTTAGTCGCCAACCAATAAAACTGTGCCCAAGAAGGAATTTGCCCAAGTTAGGAGAGAGAGGCACAAATCCCAAGGAGCAGTTGATTATAGCACTCCGATACTGACTCAGATCAGTTAGGATTTGATTGGAATCTTCCCAGATGCCTTTTGCCGAACTAAGTAGCCCTTTACTTTATTCAATTCGGTTTATTTTGGAGAGTTTTTGATTTATCTCTATTTAATAATTTAATAATTATTTTAATTAAATATTCCTCATTTATTGATTTTGAGGAAATATTCAATTAAGTGCAAAATAATCATCCAAAACTTAGGATAAGTGGGTCTAGGGGTTAAATGAGTGTTTTGGCTTAGAAAACAAGTCTTTATTTGCCAAAATCCACCCCCAGACCACTTAATTATTACATTTTGAAAAATTTCAATTAAACCATAGGAAAAATGGTTTAATTAATTGACAATTTTAATTATTTTTCCATAGTAAAAAATAAAGAATAAAAAATCTAGGGACGCTTGCTAAATTTTTTTTCCGACATTGTTTTAACACATCAAGAGGCCTAGGAAATGACCATAGAACATACCAATAGTGTCTAGTAGGTTCATATTTTAATGTTGGACTCTAATAACCCGCCGAGGCCTAACCGCCAAATTTGGGTATTCCAGCTTTGGAGGTAGCAGGAGAAAAACTCATCGATTATAACTCGGCTAAAGGAAAAAAAATAATCGACAAGGGACAAAACTCCTTGGAATACCCTATTTGATTGTTAAGTCTAAGGGAACCGAGCTACTCAAGACCCCCCTACTAGCACACTTTATTACAACCCCATGGGGCATGGTCATTTCGACAAAAAATAAAAAAGGCTAGCCAAAACTGGCTAACTCTGGAACAAACTGAACTTCTGAACTCTGACAATGAACATGCATCATGTTCAATAACTGGTGGCTCAATAGAAAGTTCAACTATTGTACAAAATAGTTTGTAACACATAGTATATTTTTTTCCATGGAAAACCTCCATGTGGAAACCATCCATGCGTTTCCTCACATTCTTAGAATGACACCCATGGTAAATGCCGCTGGTGGACATGTATGCTCAACCTTGAGAGACGTAGGACCTCGTGACTTCCTTAGCCATTACGACTTTTGGTATGGCAAGTCAAATCACTTGTGTTAACCCTTGGGGCTAGGAAATGGGGACATTTTTTTCCCCAAGGAAAACCTCGCGGGGAAACTCTTGGGCACTTCCATGTGTTTCACTAGTGTTACATATATCATTGATACCCCTCTCTCCGGGGGGGGACCCCCCCCGCCGCTCCCACTCCCTTTGGGATCTCGCTCCCAAAAAGCTCCTAATTTTGGGAGGACACTCCGGAGGATCTCCCGACCTCTTCTATACTAAAGGCTCCTATACTAGGTTGATGATTTGATGACAGTGTTATGGTCCCTACCTTCTTTGCCAAGCTCCTATAAAACTTTGTTATGGTTGATCATATGATGACAATGTTATAAGTTATAACTATAAGATGATTGATGTTATATGGTTTAATAAATTAATCCATGTTTTCTATAGCTAATTCAACATTCTACATGTTTTTTTTATATAAATCCATCAAAATATATTTCAATATATACTATATAAAAGACACTTCCGAAATGGGAGCTTTTGAAATTATTTCTTTTTGCTTCCGCTCCCCTCTCCCTCTCCCGCTCCCTGCTCCCAACAACCTTGAGCCAAATACTGTTTAACAACCCAAGAATTTAACCAAGTATTGATATTTGAAATGAGTGCAATTAGGGATAAATTCAAGAAGCAAATAAAGAATTTAATTCACCTTATATTTATGTGGAAAACTAACAAGCAAAACAGTCCTAAAACTTCTCTAAAAGTCAGATCCAAGCTACGTTGTTGGGAGTGGGGAGCGGGAGTGGAGCGAAAAGCGAAATTTTCTAAAGCTCCCATTTCGGGAGTGTCTTAGGAGCTTTTTTATATAGTATATATTTTAATATATTTTGATGGATTTGTATTTGAAAACATGTAGGATGTTAAATTAGCTATAGAAAACATGGATTAAACCATATAACATCAATCATCTAGTAGTTATATCTTATAACTTATAACATTGTCATCAAATAATCAACCATAACATCTTTTATAGGAGCTTGGCAAAGAAGGGAGGTACCATAACATTGTCATCAAATGATCAACCTAGTATAGGATCTTTTATCGGAGAGGTAGGGAACACATCGGGAGCGTTTTGGGAGCGAGCTGGAGTAGGGGGGGCGCTCCCCCGCAACAGAGGACTAAGCATGCGTAAACAGTCATAAAGGGTACAACCTAGATAAGAAATTAAATGCAGCCCCAAGGAAGGTGCAAAAATGCTATTTTTAGGGGTTTTACAAAGATTTTTATATGCCTAGGATGAATTAATTCTAGATTGCAAAACAAAAGGAAAAATGAAGTAGATTTTGATTTTGGTGGATAGAAGCAAATGGACTAATTCTTAGGGTTTGAAGTTGGGCATTGGGGTCTATCAAAGCTAGTAAATATGGTCTTATAAATATAAGAAGTATTTCTCAATAAAAAAAAGGCTAGTTAAGGGGAGTAGGATAGCATCCAAGAATAGTTAGGGTTTGAGTGCCAAACCTTACCAAATCCAAAAAGGCTAGAATCCACCCAAGGGTCCACAAGGGAATAGCCTAAGTGGTATCGTCAATGTTGCTTTGCGCATAATATTCTTTAGTTAACAGAATCCTAGGTCATACAATCAAGTGCTGAAAACATACCACCTACTCATCTATAACCAAACAATTAAACCTTACTAAGTAAAGAGCTTACTTCCAAATAATCCCAAATGGCAGCAATTGTTGATCCAATAGTAATCCAAGGCATTAGCAAGACATCCACATCATAGCGTTAACATCAACCATTCATAAACTTCACCACAAGAGCCAAAAAGAGAGAGTTATCCACAAGTTTCTAATAAGTTTTACAATGGAGGAGGCTCTCTTTATATAGGAAGAGAACTAACAAACTCCTCAATAAAAATTAATAAAATCCTTATCTTGATATGGTCAAAATACCAATAGCCTTAGTGAAGATACCAAAACCCTAACTATATGCCCAAGAGACGGATGGCACAATTCTAGCATGAGTAAAATAATTCATGAATAATACAAAAACAACTCTTATAAGAAGAGTGCTCAACAAGATCTTATCAAATCATGAAAGAGGGGTCCAAAACCCTAGCGTTTTGACCCTCAAATGTCTCCCAAGTGCAACGGCCTCAAGCAAAAGCAAGTACAAGTGTGCCAAATTATCAACCATGGATCAATCTCCAACTATACTCCTCAAATCAAGTGAACGCTACCCTAGAAGACTCCCATGCATGAGTGAAATGTTCCTCCAAGTGGGACATCTCCCAACAAGTGGTCATAAATATGCCAATGACCCCTCTTAGAACGAGGTGCTCCACTCTAAAAAATGCTAAGTGTATCTTATAGGTCCAAGGGTTCTATTACCTACTAAGTCATACTTTGTTGGTGGTATCAAGTGAGTTGGATGAGACAAACAAACATCATTGTTCATTCTTCAAAGTTCAGAAGTCATTCAGACTTCTTCTGGGAACTTTTTTTTAAAATTTTTTGTAACACATGTTCATACCCCCTTGGGGAAATTGTAAAAAATGTCTTAACATGATATTTTTTTATAAAAGGCTTGGCTTCCCAGACTTAAGCATCAAGCCGACTAGCCCAGAGTGTTTTTTTCCTTGGTTATTATTGGTTGTTGAACAAACGACTAATAATTTCTGAGTTTTTCACTCACACCTCCAAAGTTGGGGTAGTCATCTTGGTGTTTCGGCCTTAGGAGGTTATTAGAGCCTTCGTGTCAGTGTTTTTCAACATGCTAGGCATTCAAATTGAGTCGTATGGACATGTGCTAAAGTTTCGTCCTTTTTCGAGAAATTTTTATTTTTCCGCAAAAATAGGCCATTTTTTAATGGTTTAATTAAAAAATTTCAAAGTGTAATAAAAGTCAGATGTGGAGTCCGTTTTTGGCATGGGGATGCTCGTTTTCACACTCAGAGCATCCTCTTTACCCAAGGGACCACCTTTCATATCAGTCGAGCGACCGAAACACCTCGTGGAGCATTATTCAACTAAAAATGCTTTAAATTGGCACCATGGTCAAAGTTTGAAAACGTGATAAAATTAAAAAAATTAAAGTGGAGAAGTGACATGGCATGGGTCCCCCATGTCATGCGTTTTTTCTTTTGGCTTATGTGCATATCAAACTTTGGTATTATGCTCTTTACCTTGAAGTAAAAGGAGATGGGTGACGTCATTTAAACTTCACGCTAGCATGTGTGAAGGTTAGCGTTAGGAGAAGGGGTGGACCCCTTTTAACTTAAAGTTTGAACATTAAACTTTGGGGGAGCTACGTTAGCGTGAAGAGTGGTATTATCAAAGGTGACATCAACCCTATTCACGTCAACCTTGGAAGCTTGTGTGAGGTGGATGTGGGTGAGTGGACCCCATTCGTAAATGAAATTTTGTTTGGAGCTTAATCTTATTTCATTTGAGAGCTAGCATATGTCACATGGATGACATCACCCTCACCTCTTCACGTCAACATTGGAATCTTCACGCGTGAGGGGACGAGGGAGACACCAATGGTGAGTTAGGTGATTGGTGGGTGAAAGGTGTCAATCACCTCTTCAGTCCCACCTCAGTTCAACTCAATGGGACTCCTCTTCAGCTCAGTTCAACTTAGCTACACTCCGGGTTTATCTTCAGTGTTGGTAGCTCCCTAGGGGTTTGCTCTGGTTATAAATAAAGCATGATCCTCTTCGTTGAAGTTAGTTAGAGTTGGATGAAGAGCTATTGCCATTATAATACTGTTATATTTTTTCATTGTGAATAAAGAAAAGCTTTGGAGGCTAGATGGTGTAAGGCATTCAGTTGGATGAATATTGTTGCTCATGCTTGAGGTAACCTATATTTGGTGCATTTTTTTACTTGCTTGATTTGTGAATCTAACCTTGTCAGGATTGCTCCCAATCGAAAGGAAAGAGTCTTTAAATAAGTTTATTTATAGATTCTATTGTTCATATGTATGTAAAGATGAAGATCTGGCATTTTCAATAAGTTTATTATCATGCTGCTCTAGTCTTTTATATGTATATCATTGGATCTCACAAATCTCTCTGCAAGTTTTATTTGTGCTAGTTACAGGTTTCCGTGGAGAAGGTTTTGAACAAGTTTGTTCCTTATCATCTTCACCTTTTCATTCTACATAGTCCAACTGCTTCCACCGAAAGCTCTTTGGTTGATCTTCACGTCTACAAGCTTGTCTTCTTCTCTTTCTCCTTTAAAAAAATTTAAAATCTACTTGGTTACTTGGTTCATAACTTTTATTTGTTTAGATCTATCATCTTAGAGTTGATTTTAACATAGATCTATCTTCTAAAAGCTCATAGTCTAGATTTGAAAGTTTCGTACGAAAGATTCGTCTTTCGTTAAATAGATCTTCACTTAAATCTACTTTCCTTTGCATGCAAATTTGAAGCATATTCTTAACTTGTCATTTGAAAGTAATTTGTCTAAATATTAAAGTTGAATCTTGCATATAAGTGCACATCGTATTGGCTGCCCAAAAGGCAAGCCAAGAACCCAAGGAAATCTTGGTCATTTCTTTGCATTCTTTTTATCTCTTTTTAACTTAGAATTTTTTTTAGATGTTCAAAGACACTCTTAAAGTGTTTTTGAGCATCTTTTGGGTTTAATAACTTGCTGGTTTTTAGCAGGTCCGTCCAAAAAGAGGAGGAGGTGCTGTTCGAAAACTAACTTTTGGGCCATCCGGAGCTCCCC
Source organism: Pseudotsuga menziesii (assembly GCA_001517045.1). Lineage (NCBI taxonomy): Eukaryota > Viridiplantae > Streptophyta > Pinopsida > Pinales > Pinaceae > Pseudotsuga > Pseudotsuga menziesii. The sequence goes on from LPNX010133397.1 coordinate 932,266, forward strand.
AGGAATTTCCCCATCTTCCGTGTTCATTTTTGGATTGTTTTGTAAGCCCTTGGGTTCGTCCTGTATAAGAATCAAGTGGTATTTTCCATTAAGCATTGTAATCGAGCGTAATAAAAAATAACTTGAGTAGGCTCTTTCGAGCCCACTCCCCATCCCCCCAGGGGGGGATCCGCGTCAGTCTCTTTTTGCACTTTTGTTTTTTTGTTATATTTTTGCTCTAGTTTAGTTTTCTTTGTTCATATGTAGGATAGTATACTTTGTCTAATTATGCAATATTGTTTATATCTTTCAATGTTCAACGTAACACTACTACTTACCCCATGATTTCCCGAGTGACCCGGAAGGGGAAAGAGATTCGTGGTAGATTAATTAGATGACATTTTTTTCTTTCTTTCTTGCACTTTAATTCTAATATCACTTTAAAAAATAAAAATAAAATATACCTCTCCTCGCTTTCCCGACTGATGTTCACTTGAACCGAAAGAGAATCTTGTAGGTCACCTTTTGCCTTTTTTAACAAAGAAAACCAATCATAAAATATTTAAAACTTTAAGACTCTGTTGTGTATGCTTTGCACCGCTGCGGTTCGTCTGAACAGTTGGCTGCATCAAACACAACGTGGGTGACTAGATTAATTAAGTTTTCACGCCCCAATTAACCTCCTAGGCGAAAATCCAACGACTCGAGTTAATCCGTTGCGGTGGCAAAATCCACAAAGGAAGTGAGAACAACGGGGTAGTTACCTCTAGACATCGTTAGGCTACACCCTTGTTGGTGTAGTGTTGAACACATCTCAGAGACTCCAACCAGCCCACATATTCCTTGCGGGGAGCCACATCGGATAAAGATTTTGGACATAGTCTTCGTACCTTCTGTATATTTGAAGTCCCCTTTTCCCTTAAGTTAATCAACTCATCCCCACGTTAATTTAAAATTTGACCAAGAGCACCTGCAACATATTTCTTTCAGCAATATGACAACACATTTTGGCATTGTTCTTTACTTGATATAATCATCTGTTTCCACATGCTTTATATATTATATATTGATCTTTATGCTGTTGTATTTTAATTCTGTTGCAATATGTTGTGTTAGTATTTACTTTCATCACCATCTCACTAAGCCTTAACAGCCTTAGCAACTAAATAGGGTCTACCCCCCTTGGCTTTGTTAGGAGTTGGCCTAAACGGAGGATTCAAGAACAAGGTGACAGCCTTGACTCGAGACTTGCCCCCAAGGACACACCAAGTGGCTTGAAGATTTCTACCACGTTCCCCCCTAGGTGTGTGAAAGGCGGCAACAGGTGCCAAAACCTTAGTACAATCAATCCCAAATGCAACAAATATCCCTCAAATGTGGCATGTGTGAGGAGTAGAAGAGGACAACCCATAGAATAATTCCATGTGGATCATCAAAATGCCTCCAGATATGTAGAAAATGAGGACGCTCTCCAAAAGTGGCCAAGTCATCATCAAATCATGTCCACCCAAGTGCTAGACCATGCTATATGTCTAGTGGGGTATCCCCAATGATGTGCACCTAGGAGAAAACCATCAAATAACACATGAAAACATTAGTAAGTGAACTTTTCTAATAACTCAATATTCCTTTAATTAATTATCCCATTAACTTTAGATTCACTATGTTGTGACCCTTATTAGATCCCTATTATGTTTTAGACCCCTAGGACAAGGGGTAAATCCTAAGTTTCCTAGTGAGGTGAGGGTAATGGAATGAATGTGATGTTGGGAAGAAGGTGATCGTGAATTGACTATTAGAGAAATGTGTATAGGTTAGGTCTATCCCTTAGATTTCAAGAGCTAGGGGTTTTAGATTTTTTTCCATATGTGTGCCTTAGAAGGGAGCACTTTTCTTGAGCTACCCTTTCCTTGCTCCTCTCTTTTGCGATCCCTTTTATTTCTTTTTTTAATAATCCTTTTTGTTGGCTTAGTCCCTTTATTTAGATTTAGCTTTTATAACTTGGGATGTACGGAACTCGGCTTTTTTGCAAGGCGGTATTACTCACATTTATAACATTTTCTATTTGGCTTCTTCATCCTTTGAGTACTTCAACTCATTTGATTTAATTTTGGCATTCATACATGGGAATAGCATAGAGGCCTTTAGAACATAACATATAATAAGTCAATTGCAGAAGAAGAATGATGAAAATGAATGACTAGTGAAATGAGATGGCATGGAAAATGGCTAGGTAAAAATGTGAGATGACATGAAATGGATGTTACAACTACTCAAATTCCTAGCATTACACTTGAATCATGAGGCTTCACACTTATCTAAGGGAATTATGACCACACCATGGTACATCCATGTTACGAAACAAAAATTAAAAGCACATGGACCATTGTAGAGTAACACCATTTGACACCACATGGTGATATCCTACATACAAGAAGGCAATCACACATGGCAATATGTCCTGGCATGTGTTGTAGCATTGGCATCAATGGAACAATGCCCCAAGTATCTCTGGCACAATGGTGGTGATCGGACAAGCTGGAAGTGTCTCTGGCAAATATCCATGGATGAACCATAGATCTCATCTGTGGAACTGATGTGATGGAAGATCACATATGTATTGATCATCAAGTCACTCCTAAATGTCAGGGGGTAACAGTGTTTAAAAGTGTTTGCTTAGAAAACCTTATTGATGAAATTAATTTGTTTTTAGCACAGCTGAGATCCAAAATCAGGTTGTACTGTTTTTCTTTGTATATCTATTGTCAGACTCAAATAAAAAAATAAAAAAAGGAAATTGTTAACCTTTTTCAGGCCAAAAATGTCGCTACAGTAGGTGTTTTGGCTGGGAAACGTTTTCTGGCAATAGCTCAATATACAGGGTATAGCAGTGCAGTGTTTGCTGCCATACCGAGCCTATTTCCGTGCTATTTCTTGTTTCTGAGATATTTCCACTGTATAAAACTGCTTTAGATAATCTGTGTTTGTTATTTTGTAACTGAGGACTGCACATTACATGGCTATTCCATTAAAAAGAAAAAAAATTGTAAGGTTTGATCTTCCCAAGGTGACAATGGCTCGAGTCCTTGTTGTCAGCTTCATTCTTGTTGAGAATTAATGTCTATTTACATGGGCGATGTTTATCTATTATGCACAATGTGCATTAAATTGCGTTCCTCCTAGACACATATCCAGTTAAATAATTCTATTGGATATGAATTATGAAATGTGACTGTTGTTCACCAACTGTCATCTACCATACACTAGACCAAACAAACTCCTGAACAAGCTTGCTAGTCTGATTTTGAATGCACTAGCCTCACATCCATTGGCTGAGAATATGTGATCCAAAAGCTCCAGAGGAAAAAAAGTTTGGGCATGGATAAATAATTTGAGTGACTGAAGAAGCATGTACTTCTGGTCTCACTGTACAACCAGAAACATCTTATTTTCTTAGATGTATTTGTGCAGTCAGCTAACATATTGTTTTTATTTTCGACTTAACCCTGAACAATTTTTTTCTCAGAAATTATTGGCATGGTAGTCTTAATCAAACACTGTATGCTATCTATTTTTAGCTTTGTCTCTGAAAATCTAGTGATGACTCATTCACTTATTATCCAATTGACAAGTACTGCTAGATAAAACACCTTCTAATATTACAAAATTGAGACGTGGGTATTGAATTGTTGATGTAAATTTAGCTTCTTGTTAGTTTTTCTGAGCAGTTGGTCTAGTCATTGGCACAGAAGTAACTCCGTTTACCTTTTTCTTGATTTATATTGCTCCTAGACATGATGTACCATCCACTCATGCAGGAGATGAATGGTGGGACCTTTGTGGGGGACCACATGTTGAATGCACTGGCCAACTTAACAAGAAAGCCATCGAACTTGAATCTGTGGCTGGGGCTTATTGGAGAGGTGATGAAAAGAGACAGATGCTACAACGAATATATGGCACTGCCTGGGAAAATGAAGAACAACTGAAAACATATCAGTTCCTTAAAGAGGAGGCAAAACGGCGTGATCACAGGCGTTTAGGCCAGGAGCTAGACTTGTTTTCTATACAGGTATTTGATGGACATATTATGGTGCTTGTTGGTTTATCTTGATCCAAATTCAGTATAGTGCATATAGACATGGGACTCATCTGGTGGAACATGACATGTGTCAAGTATCATTTTCTTATTTTCTGTCTGATGATTGTATTGCTGGGAAACATGAAAAGCCATTTAAAAATGCCAGATTTTCTGATTAAGAAATGGAAACAAAAGTTGGCAGTCAAGTTAGAATTATTATTCCAAATTAATCTCTTTACAATACTTCCTTTCAGTCTGATCTCCTTATCCAAATGGACTCTGTTTTTTGGAAAGAACAAGGCATCCTTTTGGTTTCTCAATCAGTGTTGGAATTTTACTTCCACTTTTGAGTTGCAGGATACTGAGACTCTACATTTATGCTCTTTTCGAAAGTATATGATGCTATCATAGGTTCAGGATCAGAGGATGTAATTCAAGTAAAAATCAATGTCAAGTATCTGTGTGTATCCACATATGAAGTTTGTTGGGAAATAAAGTAATCCTTAATGATATTATTCTCCTTGGTTTTATCAAAAGTCTACTCTTGTTATATTTCTCATTCCCTGCCTCTCCATGACCTGGAAAAGGTCATTATTTATGAATGCAAAATTTGATCCATGGTTGATCAGACTTGATCTATCTTGATTATCAGTTCTTATTTCCTGCAAAAATATGGGGTTTGATCTAGGTGTATTCTGTGAATCTGTACACTACTGGTACTCTTTAGTCCCGTTGACCTACTTTTCTGGTCATTTTCCCATATTATTGTCTTGTTTAATTCCACAGAGATCCTACCTATACATTACACCAGGCAATTTCAAATTCTCCTGCAAAATATCACTCCATTTATTACTGCCCCACTTCATTCCTTTTGCTCTATGTACCTCATTTACTTTGCAATATATAAACAGATTATATGTGTCATTTCCCATACAAATATACATACCATAAATTCCAGGAGGTGTAATGTACATGGTATCAATTAAATGAATTTAAAATATGCACCTCAAAGCTATACTTGCTATACTAAAATCTTCAACAGTATTTATACCTGTTACTTATACTGAAACATATACCAAAGTTTTGTACAGAGGTGCTTGTTACCCCTCCAAATGCATATGCATTTGGAGTGGTCAGGGTTTTCTTTACAAAAAAGAATAATAATATAAACAACAAGTCAGTTCGGTTGTGACCCTGCCATAAAAGAATAGATCAAGCACTACTATAGCAGAAGTTATCCAGAAGCAGTTCAGCATTTATGCACAACCATGGTACAGATGGCAACCTTGGAAAGTAGGAAAGACTGCCTTTCATCTACTTGCAAAAAACAATGAAATTATCAGAGATTCTGTAGTAAAAGATAATTGGAAAAGTCTACACGGTGAGTAAGCAAAAACTGCCCGAGTCCAAAACGATTTTTCATGCCAGAGCTGGGAGCAACCCGCATACCATGTGAAGATAGTCTTGTGATCATTGTATGAGATAGAGCAGCCAAGCCGGAGTGTCTTTGACTGAGAAGCCGATTGAAGATAGAGTCTGTGCAGTGCACCATTTCCCTTGTGGATCATCAGACAAAACACGCCAAATAAAACTCTTTTCAGCTTTCAGTGTCATTGTTTTTTTTGCCTGATATTATTACGGCACATATGCACTCATGCTTTGAATTCTGAATCGGCCCGTAGACAATGGGCGTAGATTCTTAATGGTGAAAATGGAAATCAGGCTAGAATAGCTGTTCACGGGTTGGTGATAGCATTGTCTTGATCCACGTTTACAACACGTATCAATGTTACAGCTATTTTGTGGAGCAATCCACGCTTTCCTTTGAATGTCGATTGCATTAAATCAGGATCGTGGAGCATCAACAGTCCACGTTTTTAAACAGCCAAGTCATGGCAACCAGTTACAAAGACAAATCGTGGAATTTGAACCCGGGTTCTTTAAACCACTGATGGAAATCGTGTTTTTATGGAACCGCCAGCAGAGTTGGTTGTGTTGCCGCCTAATTCGCACCTCAGGTCACGTGGCAGAAATTTTCAAGCCAGTGGGTGCGACCTTGGAGGCAAGCAAGAGTCTAGTGCTGTCACTTGATCTTGACTCCTCCATTTAGGCTCTCTCCTAGCGAAGCCAAGGGGGGTGGTTCCTAGTAAAATAAACTATGGTGTTTAATCTATGACAATGCAACAATTAGTCTAGGAGATGAGATACAATAAAAACTTGAAACAAAGATAACTGCAAAATATTTAATTAACTAGCATAAATAACATTCCACACAACACAACGATTAACTTAATAAAGAAAATAAGCAAGATTGCCAAAATAGACCAGTGCTAATGGAGTGCTTATGTAAAGGGTTGCTAGTGAAGTCTCGTGAAGTATTGTAGTTGTCTCAGTTGGTCAGTTTTAAGATTATTAAGTGAGTAATTAGGGAGTGGGTCAATTCTTGATAAATTTTATTAATAATGTGGTAATGATCTTTCTTATGAAGGGAAAAAGGGTATTCTAGATATACTTGGAGGTACGAGGAATGTTGTCCGGAGTTACCAAGAAGTGGCTCTCACAGTGACGTGTGGGCTAGATGGAGTCGTAGGACAATGTCCAACACTACACCAAACGAGGGTGTAGCCTAAAGGCAGCATGCGGTCACTTTCTAGTGGTTCCTGCTTCACTTGTAGAATTTCCCCACAAATTAGTACAATCGCATAAGTGCCGGATTTTCACTTGTAGGGATTAATTGACGTGTTTTGCTAATTACTAGTCACTTCAATCCCTTTCTGATTGTCCCATCGATCCAACCAAAGGCCTACAATGGTCACAAGAGCATACGAGGTCTTGAAGTCTTGGATATTTTAAGTTTTTTAAAGCTAAGTGTGAGTTTTTAAAATCTCGATGCCGATACTCTCGTTACCGAGAACACAGCTGGATTGATTAATTTTACTTTAGGAATTTAAAATAAATTGGAAAAAATAAGGAAAAATTAAAAATTAAAAAAATGAAATAGTGCAAATCTCCCCTGGGGGGATGGGGTGTGGGCACTTGGCTGCCTACTTACTTTTCTTTTTACAATGATTAGAAGAAAAAAGTACTTGTGTTCCTTTGTAGAATAGGAAACAACAAGTTTTTACAATTAAAGGGGCCTTTAAGAAGTGGTCAATGAAAGAAGTAAGAAAAGAGGGGTCTCCGGTTTGACTTGGATCTTTAAAATTTCGCCAGAGTGCCTCTTTATCAAATCAACCTCTGCTGCAAAACAGCGAACACATTCTTATTAAATATGATAGAAAATCAAATTAAAACATAAAAATTTGATAACAAATTTTAAGTACTTTAAAGATAGCAAATTTTAGGAATTAAACTAGTACTTGCTTGTAATCAAATATTGTAAAATATAACTGTAACAATTAGATCTGAAACTTAACACTTGCATACGTAAATCAAAAAGTTAAGATATTCCAATTCTTCAGTGAGATTAAAATATGCAAAATAAAGAACTTAGTAACCAAAAGACTTGAAATTTTGTGACGGAAGGGTATCACCAAGCTTGAAAGATGGAGAAAGAAAGGCAAGAAAGAATCCATGAAGTGTTGCCGGTTGGATGAAATCCTCTCTTCAAAAGCTACTTGGAGTGAAGGTAGAGCTCACACGCTCATCCAAAACTCCAGCTTAAGCAACCTGTAAAAGAAATCTACAAAACCTTGCAAATGGGGATTAAATGACGATGTTTTCCAATAATGAATGCTCAATAAAAATATGAACTCAAACTAGAATCATAAACTCATAAGCATTATGCAATAATAAGTAATCACTGGAGTATTACTTCCTATCTTATCAGAAAAACAATTATCTTCAAAACCAACAAATCCCGAACACATACAAGCTTAAGAAAATCCACAGGTTACCCCAATATTACCAATGAAAACACATCTAAACACCATAGAGCCCACTTGTTTTATCCTCCAAAGCCTTTTATTAACTCAACAATCAAAATTACATATCACAAGAGCAGAGGTTCAATGCCCAAATCATCCGTCCTGAATGAAGAGAGGTTTCCTGCTTAAATAGAAATCTGGCAAAGAGAGGGGAATGCATCTCGTCAAGGATGTGCTAGCTCCAAGTGAGTTGGTTGTGGGTTGGAAAAAGGTTGGAATGAGTTGGATAAAGGCAAAAAGAGAAGCAACTTCCAAAACTTTGGAATCCACATCACCAAAAATCATCCACATCACTCAAACCTCCCTCTCTCTTGGGATTTGCACCCCCACTTGGAGAGGAAAGTTCCAAACTCAAAAAACTCTCCGAATTGGCAACATCTGACTTGACCTTCTTGCTCGGCTACTTGCCAAAATGATTTTCCAAGTCACCCAACTCTTTTTTGGCAATTATATTTTATTTTTTTAATTGCCAAATTTTTTGATATTTCATTTTTTCTTGTGTTTTTGGGTTTTTCGAGTAATTATTAATTTTGGGGTTGAATAATTACTTGAAAACTTAGGAAAGTGGGTCTAGAGGTTAAGTGGGTGCTCTGAGTTAGCAAATGAGCACCCCCATGGCAAAAACAACCTCCTAGCCACACTTTTATGACTTTTTATACTTTTACAATTAACTTATTAAAAATAAGCCTATAAAAACAAGAACAATAATTTTTTTCCGAAAATTAAAAAAAACTTATGGGGGACTTAGGACATGTTCATAATGACTCAAAATAATGATTAGCATGTTAATATACATCGACACATAGGTTTTAAAAACCTCCTAAGGCTTAATTAATAATGCGATTATTCCAACTTTGGAGGTTTGGGTGAAAAACCCGCAAATTATTTATCGCTTAAAAACAATAAATAATTAACAAGAAAAAAACACCCTGGAATTATGCATTAACAAATAAGCCCTAAGAAGCCAAACCTTTTACATAAAGTCATCATGCTAACTCATTTTATTACAATTCCCCATGGGGTATGAACATGTTAAAAAATAAAGAAAAGGGCCTAGGAAGGCCTGCAAGGACTTCTGAACTTTGAATTTTGAAGTAGCGATTCTTCATCTTTGGCGGCTTGTTTAGAAATCCAACCTAGTGCAACGTAGTTGGTAACAAGTTGAAAATGATAGCGACCGCTTTAAAATTTTGGGCTCCAATTTACTGATTGATTTTAGTTATCCACAGATAGTGGTCATTTGTGATCTGCGTATCATTTGGTAGCCGAGTGGTTCAAAGATTTCCACGTTTTCTACTGATTGACATAGCTAATCAGAGCTCGCCAAATTTCCAGGCTTCCACGTCTCCAGGATGAGTTTAGTTCCACTTCAGTTCATATTTTAGTTGGCAACATTATTTGTCCACCGGGATGACACACGTCCTCATCAGCGGCCGAGTATGGAAATCATTTTCAAGGGATTCGATAGGGGAGCAGAGTGCACTTTAATAAAGTCCTTTTTTTAGTGGATTGGCTAAAGTTAGTTACACTTTAGTTAATGTAGGAGTTACATTAATAAGGGTTGGTCATGTCTTCATTTTGGCAAGAAAAAGTGGATCTTAGGTCCACTTTATTTTATTATTTTATTTTTATTATTATTTTATGAGAGCCTTTTTGGCCTATAAAAAAGCAAGTCTTCTTTATTGTAATGGATGGAAAAATTGGGAGGAATTTTCCCCCAGGCTTAATAGAAAAAATATCGTTTTGGGTTTTTTGATTGTTTAGCTGAGTACTCTCTATGGTGTGTGGCGTAAACTTGTGTGAGTGAGTGATTGTTTTTTTTTGATAGTAACGGTTATAGTATATTAGAGGGGTGGTGTGACCACCAAACAGAACCAGGATTACAAAATGCCCTTGTGGAAGCGGCATAAGAAACTTATAGTCTCGTCATACGCCCTTGTGGAAGCGATAATGTAGCTTTTAAAACTCTAATTACGCCCTTGTGGAAGGGCAAAGCATTACCAGTCTTTAATAGAGTGCAAACTAAACATTTCAGTAAACAGAGGGGGTTCAGAGATTCTAACACAGGGACTATTCTATCCAAAGAGTCAGAGAGACTTATACAGGGAAGACAACAAAAGAACAAAAAACCATCCATGAACTCGAATAAACTACCCATCCGAGCTGGACGAAAAACCTGGAACAGAGGCTTCATGCTTGACAAGTTTGAGGGCTAGCTTATCTACCTTTATTTCCAGCTCGGCAAATAGCCCAATTAACGCATTTTCTGACCGCTTCACCTTGCGCTTGAGCTTCTTACGCAGAAAAACCAAATCTTTGCCCACATTGTCCAACCTCCTGCCACCTTCGCAATCAATTGCATTGACTTGGTTCTGCAACAGCTTGAGGTAGTGCTTCAGGTCTCTGATCTTCACCTCCACGGGACTAGGGGCAGCGGGCGCAATGTCGGAAGAAGATCCAGCATCTATCCTAACTAACAACAACTCCTTATCGCTAACCAGACGACAGAGCTCCTGGAGAAGACCGATATTTACCATGCAAGCGATTTTGATATGGCGACCATCCACATTGATCCAACGCTTTAAAACAATGCCACACAGGGACTCTGGCAACACCGTATCCCCCAATGCGCGAGCAATTAAACCTACCGTGAAAACTCTTGAATACTCCAGCTTCGATGAGACGCCTTTCAATTTCGCACCAGGCATCACCGTATCCCCCAACGCGCGAGCAATTAAAACTGCTAGGATAACACTTGAAAACTCCAGCTTCGACGAGACGCCTTTCAATTTCGCACTAGGCGAATTGACCGCACCCGGGCTCGCATTTAACTTCTTATCACCTGCCGACGCCAAGCCACTTATCGACCATACTCCACCTATCTTGGAAACCACATGGCACGGATCAGACTAGATCGCAGGGGCCCACATAGTGGAAGACCACATGTTCTTAGCCCTGGTCCTATGGGGGGGAACAAAGGGAGCCCAGGCCATTGATAATTAGCTCCTCGGGGCTAAGAGAGGAGCCTAGGTTTGCTTCTTTGTCAGCCTCTATATTGTTTTTCCGCAGCACATGGTAAAAATCAATTTTATTGAAGGAGAGGACTTGGGCCATGATTTTGTGTATAAGCTGCCTCAGAAGCATTTGGCTCGAAATTAGGTTCTTGGCTAGAGCTTGAATAACAATTCTGGAGTCTCCGATGATAGTTATCTCGGAGATTCCATGGGTCTTGGCGATCCTCAGCCCTTGCCATAATGCCAAGGCTTCAGCCATGTTATTAGTGTCATCTCCTAGACCCCAAGCGAACCTAGTTTCCAAAAATCCATCCGGAGTGAAAAAAACTCCACCCCCCCCCTGCCGCCCCGATGTGAGTGAGCGATTGTTGCTAGAGGCCTTCTTTCCTTTCTATGTTTGCATCAGAGACCATAAACAGATGCTACCATCCTATTGGAAGGTGGAAATCCTAGCAGTTGCTAGCCTTTTCCCTTTGTGAGCATGCATACATCGGTATTGATGTTTACACTTAATCAAGTTTGATTGTGTAGTATCTCCTTTGTTTGCATAGCACATCTTCTGCAATTAGGAGGAAGATGTTGAAATATTGTAACTTTAAAGAATATTCTATATATATATTTTGTGGTCCCCGATGGTCCTACTGGGAGTATCACTTGTATTTCTTTATACCCCGATGTTTCTAATCGGGAGAACTAATAAGAGTCATGAGGAAGTCCCCTCAAATTGTAAGTCGGGTCATTAGTACCTAGTTGGGATTACTCGAGCCTACATAACTGAGTTAATTATTAAGTGAACGAAAGAATATAAATAGAGGTGTGGCGCTCCTCGTTTGGAACACACACACACTCACTCGTGTAGCGCATTAGTGAGAGAGAGAGAAGTAGCTAGAGAAGGAGGAGGATCAGTCTTTTGGTTTTACCTTTTATCTTTTTGGGGCATCTATATTAAGGAAGCTTTTGTTGGGTTTTTCCCTTTAGGGTTTTCCCAGGATAAATCTGTGTTGTTCTTGTGATACTGTTTCTTTCAGTGATCTTGTTTATATGCTTTTGTTATGAAATTGAAATTAAATGCTGATGATCTAGCTTAGCATATGGAATTTTAACATGGTATCAGAGCTAGCCTGAATAGGACAACTTTCACAAGGCGAAACAACCCTCTCTCTCTCCCCGAAAGAAATTAGGGTTTCGGGAAAATTTTTGATTTTTGGAAAACTGCTTGCATAGAAAGTTGCGCCCTCCCAAAGCGCATCTATTGAGCCTGGAATCGAGGTTTTTGGGTGAGTGAGTCTCCGGAAAAGTCAAACCCTAGTTTGACAGCTGCACCAGAAAACTGTTTGGAAGTTGCAGAAGTTGAATCTTGCAAGTCTGATTTGGAAGGTGAAGACTTGAGATCTCCAGAAACCAAGCACACCAGTCAACTCACCTCAGTCAAGCGCATCTCTTGGTAAGTTCAGTTTCTCATTCCGCAGAATTTCAATTTTTTTGTGATTTTCTGACAAGATGGCCCCACGCACTAAGCTTGAGGACAAGCTAGAAGGCATAGAGAATTTCCGAGCATGGAAATACAGGATCGGTCTCATTCTCCAAGAGAATGATCTTGATAAGTATATCAAAGGGGAAGTTGCAGAACCTGAAGAAGCTGAAGCCAAGGAGAAGCACAAGAAGGATATGATTAGGGCACAAAGGATTATTGTTGACTCTATCAAGGATCACTTGATCCCTCAAGTGTCATCCAAGAAGACTCCAAAAGAAATGTATGACGCCCTATCCAGAATGTATGAGGGAAGAAACATCAACAGAAAGATGAATCTAAGAGCTCAATTGAAGAGCACCAAGATGAGTCATGGAGAATCCATCCAAGACTACTTCACAAGGGTTTCTCAGATCAAAGAACAACTAGAAGCTATTGGAGACAAACTTGATGAAGATGAGATGGTTATGACTGCTCTCAATGGTCTCACTAGACCTTGGGAAGCATTCATTCAAATGATGTCTGCCTGGAAGGAAAGCATGAAGTTTGATGTGGTATGGGAAGACTGCATTCAAGAGGAGACTAGAGTGGCAAATAAAGAAGCCTTACTAAAAGAGGATGATCAAGCCCTAGCCACTCATACCAAGAGAAGAAGAAATCAACCCATCTTCAAGAAGAGAAACCACAAGGAGCATCAACCTCCCAGAAGATTCCAAAGATCAAGAGAAAGTCTATCAAATAAGGACTACTCTGGTTTTCAATCTTTCCATTGTGACAAGTAAGGACACATTGCCAGAAATTGTCCTATGAAGAAACAAGAATATAAGAAGAGGATCAACAACAACAAAAGACACCATGCTCATCTAGCTGAAGATGAGGATGAAGAAGAAGAAGAGGAAGGACCTCCAAGAAAGCAAGCAAGAGAAGAAGATGTAGAAGAGTATGTACTATTCTCTGCTCTCTTTGGGTTTGTAACACCTGGAGAAGACACTTGGCTTATTGATAGTGGTGCTTCAAAGCACATGACGGGACAAAAGAAAACACTGTCCAAACTTGAAGAAAAGAGCTCTCCTCAGAAAGTATCCCTAGGAGATGACTATCAATATCCGATCAAAGGGGTTGGTGAAGCAAGCTACAAACTTCATTAAGGTAATCCCCTAAAGATGAAAGATGTATTATATGTACTTGGCCTGAAGAAGAATTTTCTTTCTATCTCAGCTTTAGATAAGAAAGGATTCAAAGTTGCTTTCATAGATGGTCAAGTACTCATGTGGCCCAAAGGAAAGAATATTGAAGATGTAGTCATCATTGGTGAAGAAGAAGGAGGCTTGTATAAACTCAAGGGGCACTCAGAAACAACCTTTGTTTGAGAGTCCATTGACCCTAGTGAACTATGGCATAGAAGGCTTGCCCACATTAATTACAAGGCTCTACCTCATGTGAACAAAGTAGTGACGGGATTACCAGACATGAATATCAAACATGAAGGCATTTGCAAAGAATGTGCGAAAGGAAAGAATATCAAGAATCCATTTCCGAAAAGCGAAACAAAAAAACGAAAGGTACGTTGGAATTGATTCATTCAGATGTGTGTGGTCCAATGTCTTCCACATCCTTGAGTGGCTTTGAATATTATATTACATTTATTGATGACTATTCAAGAAAGACTTGGATATACTTCTTGAAAGCAAAAAGTGAAGTGTTTGAGAAATTCAAAGAATTCAAAGCCTTGATAGAGAATCTTTCAGAGAAGAAAATAAAGACACTCCGATCAGACAATGGCAGAGAGTATACCTCAAAAGAGTTTGAAGCCTTTTGCAAAGATGCCAGAATCAAGAGGGAACTAACTATTCCCTACAATCCTCAATAGAATGGGGTTGCGGAAAGAAAGAATAGAATCATCATGGAGGCAGTGAAGACAATGATATATGATCAAGATCTTCCAATGCATCTTTGGGCAGAAGCAGCAAGAACTGCTGTGTATGTACAGAATAGAATATCTCACAGTGCTCTTGGATTCAATACTCCAGAAGAGATGTTCATGGGAAAGAAGCCTGAGGTAAGTCACCTCAAAATTTTTGGTTGTCTAGTATATATTCATATACCAAAAGAGAAAAGAACCAAGTTAGACCCTTCCAGAAAGAAGGGGATATTTGTTGGATATTGTGAAGTATCCAAAGCATTCAGAATTTACATTCCTGGACTCCATCACATGGAAATCAGTCAAGATGTGACATTCGATGAAGAGGCAGCCCTCAAGAGATCCAGGAAGTGCCAACATGAAGAAGTATATGAGGAAGAGGCACCTCCTAGAAATGAAGAAACTACATGTCTCCCTGAAGATGAAGCTCCTGAAGAACATGACATGGCAGAACCACAAGAACCTCCTATGATGGAGATATCAAGAAAGAGAAAGCCTACTTGGGCAAGAGAGATTATACAAGAAGCAGAAAGATATGGAGCTCCTAAAGGTTCCACACGGGTAAGTAAGAAGCCTAAGACTTTTTCCAACTATGTAGCTTTGATGTGTGATCTTGTAGATCAAGAACCTACAAACTACGAAGAAGCGGTACAGAAGAAAGAATGGGTAGAAGTAATGACTGAAGAATACCAGTTAATAATGACGAATGATGTATGGGATATAGTTCCCAAACCAGAAGGAAAGAGTGTAGTATCCTCCAAATGGATCTACAAGAGAAAACATGCAACTGACGGAAGTATAAAGCAAGATTTGTGGCCAGAGGTTTCTCTCAGAAAGAAGGAATTGATCATGAAGAGACTTTTGCACATGTAGCACGATATACTTCAATTAGAGCTATCATGGCACTTGCATCCATGATGAAGTGGGACTTACACCAGATGGATGTGAAGACAGCCTTCCTCAATGGTGTGATTGAAGAAGAAGTATACATAGAGCAGCCACAAGGATTTGAAGTTGAAGGCAGACGAACTCATGTATGCAAGTTGAAGAAGGCCCTGTATGGCCTGAAGCAAGCTCCTTGAGCTTGGTATGGAAGGATAGATAGTTTCCTGACGGGCATGGGCTTTGCCAAGAGTAAAGCCGATCCTAACCTTTACCTCAAGGTTATAAAAGATGAACCTGTCATACTATTACTATATGTGGATGGTTTATTTCTGACAGGGAATGAGAAACAAATTATGGAAAGCAAGAAGAAACTCGTCGAAGAATTTGAAATGAAAGACCTTGGGTTAATGCATTACTTCCTAGGTCTGGAAGTATGGCAAAGTTCAGAAGGAATCTTTCTCAACCAGGGAAAGTATGCTATAGAGATATTGAAAAGATTCAATATGTTGGAATGCAAAGCCATGGCCACACCCATGGATTCCAACCTGAAGTTATTAGCTGATGACTCATCAGAGTTAGTGGATGTGACTCAATACAGACAGATTATTGGGTCGTTGATGTATATAACAAATACCAGACCAGACATTTGTTTTGCTGTGAACACCTTGAGTCAATATCTAGTTCAACCTAGACGAGTTCACCTGATAGTTGCAAAGCATGTGATGAGATATCTGAAAGAGACTATAGACTTTGGTCTATACTATGATGGAATCCATGAGTACAGATTGTATGGCTACACGGATGCATATTGGGTTGGAAGTGTCTCGGACAGGAAAAGCACATCAGGTGGATGTTATAGTCTGGGATCTGCTATGATTTCATGGTTTAGCAGGAAACAGTCTAGTGTTGCTCTTAGCATAGCCAAAGCAGAATATATAGCAGCTTGCTCTGCTAGTTGCGAAGCCATATGGATTCAAAAGCTGATGTCAGGGTTATTCAACCTAGAGTTGGATACTACCGTGATTCTATGTGATAACCAAAGTTATATAAAGATGACAGAGAACCCAGTGTTCCACGATAGATCAAAGCACATAGAAATCCAATACTTCTACATTCGAGATATGATGCAGAAGGGAGCCATAAAGCTCCAGTATGTGAGTACTGATGAACAAGTTGTTGATGTGTTGACGAAGCCTCTGTCCTAGGTAAAGTTCGAATACTTTTGTGACAGGCTTGGTGTTGTTCAGAAAGACCTTCCTCGAAAGGGGGAGCAGTGATGTAGCAGTGGGATTGTATCATCCCTGGGCACTTTCCCTAAAGTGATCCGGTGACCTCGGTCCTCGAGAATGAAGAGGGATTGTATCATCCTGGGTCATCTGTCCATAATGGATCCGGTGACTTCGGTCCTCGAGAATGTGGTGGGATTACATCATCCCTGGACTTCTATTCAAAATGTATCCGGAGGCTTCGGTCCCCGTGAATGTGGTGGGATTGCATCATCCCTGAACTTCTCTTCAAAATGTATCTGGAGGCTTCGGTCCCCGTGAATGTGGTGGGATTGCATCATCCCTGAACTTCTGTTCAAAATGTATCTGGAGGCTTCGATCCTCGTGAGTGTGGTGGGATTGCATCATCCCTGAACATCTGTTCAAAATGTATCCGGAGGCTTCGGTCCCCGTGATTGTGGTGGGATTGCATCATCCCTGAACATCAGTTCAAAAATGTATCCGGAGGCTTCGGTCTTCGTGAGTGTGGTGGGATTGCATCATCCCTGAACATCTGTTCAAAATGTATCTGGAGACTTTGGTCCTCGTGAATGTGGTAGGATTGCATCATCCCTGAACTTTTGTTCAAAATGTATCCGAAGATTTTGGTCCCCGTGAATGTGGTAGGATTACATCATCCTTGGACCTAGTCCCAAAGTGATAGGGACTGATTATCTTGTAATCAATCTGGTGACTTCGGTTGTCGAGAATGTGGTGGGATTGCATCATTCCTGGACTTTAAGTCCAAAAGTGATCCAAAGACTTTTTTGTCTTTGAGCTGTGGATTGCAGGTTGTTGCTGATGATGATGATGTTACTAATCAAAAGATCAGAGTGTGCTGATGATGACGTACTGATCGCAAGATCAGAGTGTGATGATGATGATGTTACTGATCGAAAGATCAGAGTGTGCTGACGATGACGTACTGCTCGCAATATCAAAGTATGATGATGATGATGATGCTGATCGAAATTTCAGAGTATGATGATGATGATGTTGATCGAAAGATCGAAAGTGTTGTTGATGATGACGTTGCTGATTGAAAGGTCAAAGTGCTGTTGATGATGATGTTGCTGATCGAAAGGTCAAAGTGCTATTGATGATGATGTTGTTGATAGAAAGGTCAAAGTACCGATGATGATGCTGTCAGTCAAAGTGTTGCTATTGCTTAAGATTGAAGATTGAAGATGAAGACTATATGATATTGAAAAGATTCCAATGATTTATAGATGTGTCACCCTGATGATGTTGATGATGTCCTCTCTCCTATTGTTGTTGTTGATGTTGTTGTAGAATACCTTTCTCATTAAGGGGGAGTGTTGAAATATTGTAACTTCGAAGAATATTCTATATATATATTTTGTGGTCCCCGATGGTCCTATCGGGAGTATCACTTGTATTTCTTTATACCCCGATGTTTCTAATCGGGAGAACTAATAAGAGTCATGAGGAAGTCCCCTCAAATTGTAAGTCAGGTCATTAGTACCCCAGTTGGGATTACTCGAGCCTACATAACTGAGTTAATTATTAAGTGAACGAAAGAATATAAATAGAGGTGTGGCGCTCCTCATTTGGAACACACACACACTCACTTGTGTAGCACATTAGTGAGAGAGAGAGAAGTAGCTGGAGAAGGAGGAGGATCAGTCTTTTGGTTTTACCTTTTATCTTTTTGGGGCATCTATATTGAGGAAGCTTTTGCTGGGTTTTTCCCTTTAGGGTTTTCCCAGGATAAATCTGTGTTGTTCTTGTGATACTGTTTCTTTCAGTGATCCTGCTTATATGCTTTTGTTATGAAATTGAAATTAAATGCTGATGATCTAGCTTAGCATATGGAATTTTAACAAAAGAAAATCTAGTAGCTGCACTATTCACACAACGCCCTCGTGGGTTCTCCTTTGACTTCATTTCTCCCTTTAGGTATACCAGCACTGGTCCATTAGTGAGGTTTGATCTTTCCCTCCTTCCATCAATCATTCAATTTACTTATTATACTATAACCATTTCTCTAAGGCAACCTCTTCTTTTCACCTTGTCCACCATTGTTACCTGCCTTAGTGATCTTAACCTTAGGGAGTCCCCCCTTGAGTTGGAGAAGAGCCAACCTGAAGCGAGGAAGAGAGGAGTGTGGTGACAGTGGCTGCTCTTTTCGCAGTTGCCATCAGGCTGGTGTGCCTAATTTTGTGCTTTGACACACACACTCCAGTGAGGAGCGGCAACAATGGTAAATTCTATGATAAAAGTTATTGTGCAACCAAACGATACAAAGAGAGGAGGAAGATCTACTTTTTTTTTTAACCATGGGAACTTAGCAATCTCCCATGAGTATATCCAACAGCTTGCAAGCCAGATATACCAGTAACTTTTGACACAGCAGGGGTCGAGACATGAGGAAGATCTACTTGTAGTTGTACCAGGTTATCCTGCAGAAGGAAGGGTATTGAAGATACTTGTGTTTTTACATAAAACACTGCTAATAAAAAATGCAACAAATGCAACCCTTAAACAATTCTACCTTGAGGATTTTTATTTTGAAATCTCCCACTTTGGAAAATGGATAGATATATGATTGGAGATCAATCTTAACCCATTCTGTGCTTTTTATGCTCTAGGTACTCAGGGCAAGGTCATTTGGAAGTTGACTATGTTTTCTGTATCCATTGTAGAATGGTTATGGAGGAGGTAGACAATCTGGGCTGTCAAATGACTCAAATCACTATAGTCACAAAGTTATGGCTGTCTAATTTTATATGTCTGATGATAATGTGGCTTAAAATTGTAAACACAACTTGTGTTCATGTCTCAGAACATCATATTAAAAGTGCAACAACTATGAAAATTTGTAAGAAATCAAGGTCGAACAGTTCTTGCCCCCATTGTATATTAGTTTCTCATTGTTTTTGGTGTTGTTTCCTTACTTTGATGCTATTTTCAAATTTTCTGTTTAATATAATGCTGGCGAACCCTTTAGAAAACTTACATGTGATTTATTGAACAAGTTCTTGCCCCCATTGTATAGTAGTTTCTCATTGTTTTTGGTGTTGTTTCCTTACTTTGATGCCATTTTCAAATTTTCCGTTTAATATAATGCTGGTGAACCCTTTAGAGAACTTACGTGTGATTTATTAATGGGTATCATATTATCATGATCAATCACTTACCAAGTGGTATCATATACAATCATCAATATAGATATTGGTTAATGTTTATGTTTACTGTTAACGTTCTGCAAGGCCTAGCTGGTCTACAGGACCTTTTAACTGAGAAACAATTTGAAAATAGAAAGCAAAACAAATTTACAATTTAATTGGAAAATCTTTTGGAAATTTGATTCAGGATGGGTTTTCAAGATCTCATTTGTATGGTTGAACTGTTTAGTTATGAAATTTCCTTGTTCGTTTGGTTTTCATGGGATAGAATATCTTGGGAGGGTATTATAATTACAAATACTCCTGTATTTGTTTTTAATGGTTTTGTAGGATGAGAAATCTAGAGGGAAGTTTTTCATATAGCGTATATTATTGTTATCAAGATGATATAATGATGTTCTCGTGTGCAGTCATGGGATATAATATGTACATAATAGGAGTTTGGTCATATAGGAAAGGACACATCCATTTGAATATAATTATAAATTATTATTAAATATATTTTAGTCATTATTGTATATAGAAAGTGATTATGTGTAATATACATATATTTATTATATAATATGGTTTATAACAAGTCATCCCCTCTTGAAATGCTCTGACCTTGAAGCAGTACAGGATTATCTCCTATCAATATTTAGTTGTCAATGAGGTAGAATGTGCCTTTACAACACTTTAAGCTTTTAAAGGACAACTACTTGTAGAAAAATGGAAATGGACTCCCATAAACTGTCCTTGAAGCTTTGCTTCAATGGATAAATCTTTTCATTTGGAAGATGGTAGAAACATTTTCTATTGAGAAGGAGGCTTATGTTAGACTTTCAAGTCACTCCGAAAGTGTTTACACCATGTTTGGGGGTGCTCCACGAGATTTCGGGTACATCCTGTATGACTAGCCCCTGGATGGTCCAAGATGGATTGTAGCATGAGAGATGGTCCATAATGGATATGCATAGTTCAGGGAGCTTGCTCAATGGATGCTCGACCTTAGGATGGTGTTAGCTTGGCCTTCTTCCCCTATGCATTGGAGATCTTTTAGTAGTCTGGTGGTTGCTTTCCATTGAGTTCTCGTGGATGAGCCACTTACTTGGAGAGCACCCTTCAAGGGATGTGGAGCGTTTTGCATCATGGAAGAGGGTTTCAAGTCCTAGATGGTATGTGGCAGCTTGGATTCTTGTTCGGAGGATTGGAGATGGATTAGGGATGCTTGGGGCTTCAACAATGTTCTTGCAAGGGGTATTTGACCCAGAGGAGTGCATTGCTTAGGAGGATCAATGGAGTTTGTGGAGGATCGTTGTTGTTGCCTAATTCACACCTTGGGTCACATGACATAAATCTTCAAGCCACTGGGTGTGACCTTGAGGGCAAGCCAGAGTCAAGTGTTGTCACTTAAAACTCAACTCCTTCGTCTAGGATAACTCCTAGCGAAGCCAAGGTGGGTGGTCCTTATAAAAATAATCTAAGGTTGTTAATTTAAGAAAGCATGAAACAACTAATCTAGGAGTTAAAATGAGATGATTACCGAAACAAAGACTTCTGCTATATTCAAATCAATGACATGTAAATTTAAAGAAACATTCATGACATTGAAGATTTAACTTAAACAAATGATATAAAATGTGGACTAGTGCCGAGAAGTGAAAAAATGCTGATGTGTCGAGAAAGTTTTGCAGTTGTCTTGTTATCAGTTTTATATTATTAAGGAGTGGATTAAGGGAGTGGGTTTATTGTTGGTAAATTTTATTAATCCAGAAAATGATCTTGATTATCAGGAAGGGGATTCCAAATATACCCAAAGGGTACAAAGAATGTGTTTGGATTTACAAAGTATGGCCCAACACGTGAAATGTGGGCTAGACTGGAGTCGCGGGGGTGTGTCCAACATTACACCAAACAAGGGTGTAGCGTGACGGATCCCCACAGTCACTGTCTAGTTGTTCCTACTTCACTGAAGGATTTACCCACAAATAGTAAGGTGTCGAAGACGCTGGATTTCCACCTATTGGAGGTTAATAGTAAGAATTTGAGACTAATTACTAGCCACTCGAATCCCTTTTTGGTATGACCAACCGATCGGACAAGCCGCAGAGGTCCAGAGCAGACAAGGATAAGAGACTTGGTTATTTTAAAGATTAATTAGTTGTTATCACATATACACTTGCAAATGGGCTACCATGATACAACATGCAGATATATCTCTTATTCTATTTCGAGCTATTTTTCACATGCAGTTTTAGCATGGATCATTACAACTTCAGCCATTCCAGAGCCTTGTTTTGTGGATTTTCCTTGCCAAGACTGATATTCATTGGTCCATTGAGATGATTTGAGTGATGACCTAGTTCATTTCGGTAGAGCAGTAGATCAGATGCGGTACACATAGTTACAAAGGGGCCTTATTAGTTGGAGACAGGTATATATGGTGAGATAAGGTATATGCGTCGTTGGTTTGATTATGCTCTATGATGTATGTCAAACACCTATGCTTGTCATGTTAGGATGATTATGGTGACCTATGCTTATATGTGCTAATGCCTGAACTTGTGTTATGACTAATCAAGGGACTTAATGTGAAGACTGTTGCTCATGACATGCTTGTACAAATAGTAAACCTTAGTGCTAGGCTGGTTCCATGTGTCATTTGTCCCCGCCCATCCAGTTCATCCGTTGTTGAATTTTATCCCATGACTTAGATTGATTGAGACTTGTGAGATTGAAGATCTTTTCCCCATCTTGACCCCTGTGCATGATAGACTCCATGTTGTTATGTGTCTTTGGCTATGAAGTATGTGGCTTGGCTAGTGTGGTTGAGTTCACTGGGAAGTTCTCCTTTAGTCCTCAAAACAAGTAATCCACCAAACAATGTTTCTAAACACTAAAGCATCGGAACGCATAAAAGCTATATCTAAAGGATGCAAAAGTATAAACGTTTTAAAAGTAGTCAGTGGCCAAGGGGTTGAGCACTCATTCTTTGTATAATGTAAGACTCATCTACCCTCCACAGGAGTAGCAAGGAGAGGCAAACCCGTCGGGGCTATAGACTGTTCGCTGGCAGCGGGTCTAGGCCTTAGTCATTTACTGGAGCCCAAAAGGCTTTCCAGGGCACTTGCTCTTGTAGGCTGGCTACTATCTTATGTGAAATGTGAAATGTATTGAAAAGGTTAATGGTCAAAGGACGAGCACTCACTCTTTGTATAGTGTTCGGCTCATTTTCCCCCACAGGGCAACAGGGTGAGACTAGCCTACAAAGGTTGTGTCTTTGTCAGTACTAGAGCCCGGAAGGCTTCCATAGCACCTGCCTTTGAAAGTTGACCTATATTGCAAATTACTACAAAGGAAAACTTGCTAGAGTCTGAGGGAAACAAGCCCAAGTACTTTATCCACTTGTGAGACACCTCCATCCCCTAATGCTATCTGTCATGCATATGTCACTTTGGTTGAGTGTATTGGTTATCATTCAGGAAGATCACTTAGTCAAAGTCATTCCCCTTTGCCTTAACCTGGTTTTCCATCCTCACCCAACAGTAGCACATTGTTTACACTTTGTATGGCATGAACAAGTAGACTTCTAGAAAGTTTTGAGATTCTTCAGAAGCACAGGTATATCTTTTATTATTATTATTATTGTCACCATGATTATGAATAACATTGATTTAAGCTTGGTTTTGATATACACCATTGGAGCATTTCTTACCCTGGATGCTTACATGATCATATTGATGTAGTATCTCACTTTCAGTTTGGGTACTTTGACCTGGTGAACCCAGTTGACCAAGTCCAACACGGTTCCCAAGGTAGTGACTCAAAAAGCAACATGGTCTATATTTGTTCCAGACATGCCCAGGACCAATACTATGGTTTTAGTTTTGAGAGTTTGGCCCTACAGCTCTTGATCAATGATTATTATCACTTTATTATTGACCAAATGATCAAATTTTACTATAGATGGCAGTGTTTTTGGTTCTCCTAGAGCAATGCAGTGTTCCAGGGGGTATGAGTAGTCACTTATGCCATTCTTTTGTGTCTCCAGATCATCAAGAGTTGTCAGTTTTCCCCAGTTGTCATCTTGGACAGAGTTATGGTGGTTTTATCATTTTCCAGAGGATGTACCAACAAAAATGAAATAGGAATTTCACTGAAAAAATCGATTTGGCCAATTGGGTCAAGGAAATGGCTTGGAATTTTGGTAGTTGATGTGTCTCAGCATCCCGAACAGTCCTTCAACAGTTTTCAATCAGCATTTGTCCGGATTATTCTATTTTGGCTCAGTCAGTGAGGAAAGCCCCCCAAGGGACTTCCCCTCAACTTGGCTAATGATGTATTTCATTGTTATATCATATGTTATGAAGTTGTAAAGGGCCTAGGGTGAATTAAGCCCCTAGTGACCCTCTCTCATGTATTATCATGTCACACCTTATGTTATATTGTGACTTTCACCTTAGGAAGACGTCCTTGAGCAAAGTGCGCCCCCCTTGTTGATGTGGTCACCATGTGATGATCTTTGTATTATTGATCTCCATCGTTGATGATGTCTTAATCTTAACCGTCGGATGATAGTTAGTTGAAATGTGGACACACTCTCAAACTATTTAAGAGAGGTGACCCCCCATTGTAAGCCATGAGCTTTGGCACCAGAATATTGAATAAAGGGATTTGTCTAGAAATTACACTTTGAGTATTGTTGATGAGTTGACGATTTGATGATTGACATTGTTGTTTTTCTATACTGAGCTTGTTTCGGGATAGATCTTGTATTTTTCCTTTACCCATTCGTCTGCAGGCTGAAGGAGGCGCGCTAGAGGAGGGCGCACTTGTGGGGAAACTCACCCTGCCTCGGCTCTCGGGTGTTTGGTTTAGGGAGTAACTCTTTCTTTATGATTTTTTACTGCCTGTCCTTTCTTTATTCTGCACATCCTGTCCGTTTGTATTACCATTTGATTTTCTCCGATTTGGCAGGTTGAAGGGGGTGCTAGGGTCACTGGGTTGAGCTGAACTCTATCAAAATCATTCTCGGAATACTCATTTGATCAAGAAAGCGGCATTCTTCATCATCCCAGAGGCCATCTACAAGATCCAGGTACGTCTTCCAGGTAAATTCCTCTTCGTTTAATTTCTTCATGCATTGCCCATCATTGCTTTTATTCAGAAAACCCTCACTAGAAGTAGGAAGATTCACCAGACTAAATTGCATTGGGAATCTGCAAATTTGGCGATCTGGGTTTTGTCGGCCATCCCTCAAAACTTACTCTCCTTCCTAGATGTCAGCTATAGACTCCATTTACCCACCTTCAGGCACTAATCTCTAGGGAAGAGGGCGCCCCTCTCTCTATCTGGCAGCCAGTTTCCCTGTGTATTTTCATCCGTTTTTACTTGGATCTTTTCACTGTTGAATCTTTCATCCAAGTTAGTGTGCAGGAATCCAAAATCTTTAATATCAACCTTGTCTTGGTAATTTCAGAATTATCTTCTTAAATCCCCCAAGGGTCTGGGCTTTATCATTTGAACCAGCACACTAAATCCTAGATCTGATCTGAATCTTCACAAGCCACCTGATTATTTGACTTGAGTAACATTACTAGCATATTTAACCATCTCTACTCAAGTATCCGTAATTTGTGGCTCATCTTCCAAATCTAGGGTTTCAGGCACCTACCTTACGTAATCTCCGTCAGGAGTCTGATTTGGTGATTTGTCTTAGGTCTTTCCTTCCAAGATAGATCTGGGTCTTCCCCATTGTCACTTGGGCTTCTCTAGTGGCATAAAGTGAAGGAAGTCTTAGCCGACGTGACAACCATCCATCTTTTGGGGGTTATGATTTCCGTAGGTCACGGCTTTGGTTGCCCGTCCCCTGTGCCATCCGATACTGCATTTCTATATCGGGGCAACTACAAGATCCATGATAACAGTTGTGAAATTGTTTAATTAATCTAAAGACTGGGAATCTCTTTTCTCGTACTCGAGCAAGCTCTTTTAGGTACTTCGGAAATGCACAATCGGATTTGTTTTATTTGCAAATAAAGAAATAGCAGGACATAAAGCAAAATGTAGGAAACAATAAATGTTTTTTAATTAGTCCTAACTACGAATCTCTTTTCCAAATGCCACCTACTCGAGCAAGCTCTTTCAATGACATTGTTATTTGGGAAAGCGTAGTGGTTCGTAATTGATTTTTCTTTTATAAAATAAGGAATGAAAGGGACTAACTAATTCTAACTAAGAAAATCAATGCAACTATTCTAAAAAAATCACACCAAACAAGAGACCACTCAGATCCTAGTGGGAGTGGGGTGTGGGCGCTGGGTAGCCCACTTGCTCTTCTTTATTCGCAAGTGGGCTACCCAGGTAGCCCACTGGGTAGCCCACTTGCTCTTCTTTTGGGAAATTCTTGTAGTCCTTTGAAGAATAGGACTGGAAAGCTTACAATTTTGTAGAATCAATTGATCAAACAAGAAAGGTAGAAGTACGAATGGAACACTTGGTCATCCAACTCTTCAAATTTTGTGCAATGTGCCTCTCTACCTGTTTGACAAAGACTAAAAACCAGCAAACATAATTAGTAGAAAGTGCCCCCAAAACACTTTAAGAGTGTCTTTGGGGCAACACTAAAGAAAATAAAAAATTCCCCAAGTTAAACTAGACTAAAATTTGCATAAATGAACTAAGTAAAACAAGCTAAAATGCTTGTATTCTTAGGATCTATGTTTGCTCATTTGGGGCAGCAAATGAAAAGCTCTAAATTCGCCCAATACAAACTTTGAAAGCATAGAACAAATTAACCCTTCAAGCCTTTAGATTTTTAGTGAAAAGACTTGCAAAAAGAGAATTTGTTTTTTTATACTAGATCTAGATGTAAAATTTGAAAGCTTTATAAATTATTTAGATCTAATAATGAATCAAATCTACTTATGATTGAACAAGTAGCGATAGATCTGAAATGAAAACCAATTAGTAACCAAGAAAATTTGAATATTTGAAGATAAGAAGGGTGAAAAGAAAAAGCCTTTGAATTTGGGCGATAGGGTCTGTTGCCGCCTTTCACACACTTGGGGGGGACGTGGCAGAGATCTTCAAGCCACTCGGTGTGTCCTTGGGGGCAAGTCTCGAGTCAAGGCTGTCACCGTGTTCTTGACTCCTCTGTTTAGGCAAACTCCTAACGAAGTGAAGGGGGGTAGACCCTAAAAGAGTTGATAAGGCTGATAAGGCTTTAGTGGTGATGGTTTTGGATGAGTAAGTTTTTTAGGAGTTTTTAATCAATAATGGAAAACAAGCGATTTGAAAGATAAATTGATTACAACAACATAAATAGCACAAGGAATTATAAAATTACTCAACTCATAACTCATGCAGATAGAAATAATAAAGATCAGTGCCAAATTAAAAATGGAGTCGTAAAAATGTACGTGTTGAAAGATGATGAAGTAGATGTTTTGCAATGGGGAACTGAACCTGAAAGTGAGAGGTCTCCCTCAACCTCTTCTTTCCTCAGACCCTATGGAGGTAGGAGTCGGGTTCCTGCGTGACACCTTGGGCTTACTAGATATAACCCTGGACGGAGCTTGGGTGGGCCACGACTCCACCCTTTTCATCGGGTTCCGTAATGCAACAGACAGGCTCTATGCACTTAGATCCAAACGTAAACTATTCTCACTTCCTGACAGGATATTCCTGGATGAGGATCTTACCAGAGCACAGGTTACAGAGCTCAAACAGTACCGAGAACAGGTCGCAGCAGCACGAAGAGCAGGAAAATGGGCGGTTATCAGAAACCTTCAGGCAGTTATTTGAGACTCCTTCCCCTCGAGATGGATGCCTCGAACAGGAAGCTCTAAATGACAGGGTCATTTGAAGAGACGACAGGGTACAAGCATCAATGTCCGCTGCTGGGATGGAAATGGGTCTTTCTGGTCATCTCCAGGCCTCCTGTATGACGCATTCACATCGACTGACATCCTCCTCGTGACCGAGACTCATGTGAGCCCTGTACAGCCTCTCCCGGATATAACAGGTTACCGCTGGTTCTCAGCTTGCAGACAGGAAACAAGGAGCTTTGGTGGAGTCAGGGGATCAGGGGGAGTTGCTTGCCTGGTCAGAGAATCTCTCCGAAAGAGGGTCTCCTTGATGGCCTCTTATGAGTACGCCAGATTCATGTGGATCCGGATCAAAACCAAGATCCTCCCTGTGTGACATGTTTACTTCGCAGTTTGCTACTTCCCACCCGCGTCTTCATCATTTGCCATCGGCAATAGAGCGGACGAGGACCCTTTCATGGATCTGTACACTGGAATCACTCAGTACTATGCTGACAGGGAGGTCATACTTATGGGGGACTTTAATGCTCGTATTAGAGACCTCCAGGCTCCTCTCCACGATCGATTCGAAGATGTGTTTTTTACTGAAGGACTTGACCCTACCGCAGTTGGCCTCCATCGGACTTCAGAAGATGCCCTGGGGCCCACCACAGCGTACGACAAGCACCTGCTGCAGTTAGGGGAATCCCATGAGTTTCTTTTTCCGAACGACCTCCCTTGCTTCCCAAACTCTCACTCCTTCACGTGCCGGCCACATGGAGGCAGAGCTAGTGTGGTGGATTATGCCCTGGCCATCCAGAACTTACTCCCCTTCATTCGAGACCTCTTTGTCTCCCCCATCTCACTAGGTGACCACGCACTGCTTTCTCTTTCCCTCCAAATCGACTCCCCCCTTCCGACCCCACTCTCCCCCAACAACCACCCTTCACCACCTCAGACCACCTTTCGTTTCAACGAAGGCGACCTTGACATTTTCCTATCAGATCTCCACTAGATTCTTCCGCCTGAATCCCTTTTCTCCTCACTCAACTCAGCCTCTGCCAAGTACCAATGCCTCTCGTCTGCAATCTGGGAAGCAACACTTGATTCCTTCCCCCACTCCACCCGCACCTCCTCTGCCACTCCTAAATTTGGCTCTTGCCCCATGAACAAGTGGTACGATGAGGATTGCAAAACACTTCACTGAAAACTTCGTCATGCCTTCCTCCACTCCCACTCGACCTACCCAGACATCCAAAGATCTCACTTGATTCCTTCCCCCACTCCACCCGCACCTCCTCTGCCACTCCTAAATTTGGCTCTTGCCCCATGAACAAGTGGTACGATGAGGATTGCAAAACACTTCACTGAAAACTTCGTCATGCCTTCCTCCACTCCCACTCGACCTACCCAAACATCCAAAGATCTTACCGCCGTCTCCTTCGCCGCAAAAAACGACATTTTGTTTCTTAGAGAAGACGGGAACTCTTAGCCCTCCTTGCCCGCTCCCCCAAACAGTTTTGGTGTACCACCCTCTCCTGGCGCTCCCCTCTGTCACATGACCTGGACCCTACTTCTATGTTTGTACCCACACCTCTAAGCTTTATGATATTCCCGGCCAGGTTGACATTCATGTTGCTTCCCCCCCCTCCTCCTGCAACTTCTTCACTAACAACGATGTTACAGAAGCCATCCGGGTGATGAGCAATAACAAATCAGCAGACGAGGAAGGATACCAAACAGAGTTCTTCAAGCATGGTCTCCGGGTTTTGGTAAGCTACATGGCTGATCTCTTCAACCACGTGGTGCGGGAAGGATTCCCACTAGTCTGGTCTCATCACATCATCCATCCGATCCACAAGTCAGGAGCCACCTCTGACCCTAACAACTACAGAACGATCATGGTAGGACACACGTTCTCAAAATTTTATGCCACCATTCTCCATATGAAGCTTTCCAATGATCTCGAGCAGAGATCTCTTAGAGCCCGTGGTCAGGCAGGATTCACACCAACACATTAGACCATCGACCACATTTTTACTCTCCCAGCAGTGATTGAGGAGGCATGACATTGCTCTTCGAAAGTTTACTGCTTCTTTGTAGATTTTCGGAAAGATTTCGACTCAGTTCCGAGAGAGGATCTTTTGCAGCGACTCAGAGGTATTAGCATCTCAACGATCCTATTGACAACTATTATGCGTCTATACGAGTCTGTTCGGGGCCGCCTTCGCACAACTTGAGGATTATCCGAGTTCATCCGTAGCACCATTGGGGTGAAACAAGGTTGTCCGCTCTCCCCCACCCTGTTTGGAATCTACATTGACGAGATGGAGACCTTCCTCCATGAGCATACCCAAGAAACAGATGGGTGCCTCCTCCACCAGGTCCTGATCTCCATCCTACTTTTTGCTGATGACATTGTACTCCTATCTTCCTCCCCATAAGGTCTGCAGAGACAGCTTGATGCCCTAGCCCTGTTCTGTGAACTCTAGAAGCTGACTGTGAATCTAAGCAAAACTAAGGTTATGATCTTCAATGGGGTGATGAAAACCTCAGACTTTTGCTTCTTATTCAAAGGGGAGGAAGTTGAGATCACCAGTACTTATACTAATTTAGGAGTGCAGTTTTCTGGCCCCCGTTTCAGCCTACGATCAGCTCTCCAGCCTTGGATCAACAAGGGGTACGGGTCTTTACCCCTCCTCGAGAGACAATGTTTTCGTCATCATTTCCAGGATATCTCATCCAAGATGGACCTGCTATACACCTTGATCTGTTCCACCGTTCTATATGGATCAGAGATTTGGGGGCCCTCCCTACTCGAGTCTGATTGGGCATTGGTCGAGAGAGTCCAAATCCTTCTTCTCCGATCTATCATCAGATGCAAACAAACAGTGCTGCAGCACATCATCCTCGCTGAGTTTGGAGCCCAGCCCTTCCGCCTCGAGACAGTTTTCAGATTGGTTTCCTTCCTACATCGGATTCGAGGGCTAGCCGACTCAACAAAAGGTCGGGACATATACCCCTTTCTAGCTTATTGCCTGGCTTAGACTATAGCCTGCACCTTCCATTTAGGCAGGACCAAAGATCTCCAGTTAATCGTTTTCCCCTGTTCCAGTACTCTCTGGATGCCCCTAGGCACCTTCCGCCTACCAAACAAGAGTTAAATAAGATCATCAGAGACGATATCTACAAGCAGTTCGTCCACATTACCTGGATTAATCCTCCAGGAGGATTGCGGCCCAAAATGGCCTTTTATGTTGAGCACTTCTTGGAGTTCAGAGACGGGCTCATTGTCCGTCCCCACTATACGTTCCGCCATTGGATGCACGCTCTTCGAATCCCTCTCGGACAGTTCAGAGTTGGCTCTCACAGACTCTGGGTAGAGTCAGACCATTAGAATGATAGATCAGAGAGGATCTGCCAACTATGTCGTCTTTAGAAAGTGGAAACCGAGTCACATTTTTTCTTCAGGTGTCCTGTCTACTATGAGATCAGAGGATGCTTCTACTATTTATTCAGGGGCCTCCAAACTTTAGTCGCCTTCTTCAGATACACCGACCAGAGATGTCTAGCGCTTTATATCCAGGAGGCCCTCAGATTCCGAGCGTAGCTCCTCTAGCCTCCCACCAGACCAAACACCACACAGCAGATCACGACGTTCTTCAGCAGGCTACCATCTTCCAGAGGCATCAAAAGATCTACTGACCTCGACATCGATCCAGCTCCCAGATCAGTAAGGGCTGGAGGTTCTCAACCCACCAGATCTCAGCGACAGCTCCGTACCAGGCCTTACAGACCTTGCCGACACCTTTCCAAAGGGTGCCCCGCGCCTACTAGTTCTAGATCAAGGCAGCAGACACTTCTGCAGTTCCCGCAGTTTTCCTCGTTCAGCCTCGGATGTTAGGAGTACCATACCCTCATTGGTTACTTTGGCTCTTGGATCTTGTCCACCTGAGCTCCTTTGCCCTTGTGCAGGGCTATAGGGTTGGACCTGGAGCAAATGCTCTCCCATGCTACAGACTAGCTCGCTTTACATCTTTACTTCTTTTCATTTCACTTGCATTGCTTATATTGTATTTTCTTTATGGGAGTTCGTTTGATCCTCCCACATGCGCAACTTATCATTGTAACCGACAGTCCCATTGACCTACTTTGTGGTCATTAGTGGACATTAATAAAATTATCTTATCTTATCTTATCTTGGTAAGTTTTAAGTTAATGTGGAAAATGAGTGAATTAACTTAGGGGGAAGGGAACTCCAAATATACTCGAAGGTATGAGAAGTATGTCCAAAACCCCTATCTGATGCGGCTACTCGCAAGGAATATGTGGGCTGGTTGGAGTCTCGGAGATGTGTTCAACACTACACCAACAAGGATGTAGCCTAACGGTGTCTCAGGGTCACTACCTAGTTTTTCCCGCTTCCTTTGTGGATTTTGCCACCACAACGGATGAAATTGAGGCGTTGGATTTTCGCTTGGGGAGGTTAATTGAAAAGCGAGAACTAATTAAGCTAGTCGCCCACTTTGCTTTTGATGCAGCCAACTGTTCGGTCGAACCGCAGTGGTGTAGAGCATACACAACGAACCCTCGGTAATTTTTAAGGATTTTAACTTTGTAGTGTGTTTGGTTGTTTATTAAAATCCCCGAGAATCTCTTTCAGGTTAAAGCCCTTGTCGGGAGAGCAAGGGGTGTAAATTACTAAACAAAATAAATAAAAGCAGTGCAAACACAAGGCTTTTCTAATTAATCCTACCACGCATCTCTTTCCCCTTTCGGGTGACTTGGGAATGAAAGTTTTTGAAGAACCCCAACCTGGGTTCAAGCCTTTTGGCTTCTCTGCATAGTTTAATGCCCAAGCCCTTCTATGCACAATTTTTAATTAAAATTTGACTGAACTGAAACACATGAAGTTCTTTTTCAAATTTAAACAAATCATAAATTTTCTTTTCAAAGCAAAATTTCAAACTCATAAATTAACTTAGCCAAACACATGAAAATAACACAGTTGTTTTTGACTAATGGTCCTAGATAAAACTCCCAAGGGAAAACCTGTTTCTGAGAGAGATAATTTTATTCTTCAAGCAAAATTTACAAAAACTACACAGTTGAACTTATCTCAACATTTCATCTCGAAATGCGTGCCAAACACTTGCTATACGGATTGTAATTTTATTCTCCAGGCAAAATTTACAAAAACTACACAGTTGTACTTATCTCAACATTTCATCTCGAAATGCATGCTAAACACTTGTACGAATTGCTGAAAAACCCAGAAAACAACACCTCAAAAACCGTGTTGTACGACCCACACATGCGAGCTGTACGAACTGTTTTTTCTCGATTTCTGTGCATTAAATATCTTCTTGATTTCTGTGCATTAAATATCTTCTTGATTTCTATGCACTGTATGACTGTTCTCTTCCTCGAAATTCAAGCCTGCACGGTCTGCGATAAACAACCATAAATGCTGTACGGAATTTCTAGGAAAACATGCTCAGCTTTCTTCAAAAAATGTGTTGTTGTACGACTGAGTGCGTACGACCTCCCGCTGTACGAAAATACTCCTGCAATTAATGCCTACAAATTTGGAGGACTACCCTTTGAAAACCCAAGAACATTTGATTTCCCCGAATCTTGCATATTCTTATCTATTTTAATGGCTTTGTCTTGTGCCTCTCTAACATTTGTAGGCTCTTTATCCCTTAGCTGGTATCTCATTTCTCTTTCAAAAGCTTGAATGTAGAAAATTAAGATGGCCTTTTCAGGAGGCCTAATATCTTGAGGGAGATTCTTAACCAATTCATTAAATCTCCTGTTAAATCCTTCCACTGTTTCATTATCTTCCTTATGGCTAGAGTTCAAGGCATTTAACAAGAAATGGTGATCCCTCTTATCTCCCCATTTATCATTGAAAGCTTCAATGATTCCCTCAAGGTCTTTAAACGTGTTATCATCATGTTCCATAAACCAATCAATGGCCTCTTCCTCTAAGGACAAAACAAAGAGTTTCATCTTCACATCCTCATGGTTGTGTGCCATACACCATCTTGCAATACACAAGTTGAAATTTCTGATGTGGGCTTTAGCACTTGTAGCATTGTCTCCTTGGAAAGAAGGCAACTTATCTACAGCTTTTTTTGGAACATCATGGGGGTAACCAACAATTTTAGAGAAATCACATGGTCCATAATAACCATCCATTGTTCAGGGTGGTTTACTTAGATAAACCACAAAGGCATATTAGAAATTTGCTTCTTCTCCAAGACTTGTAAGGATTCTACAGGGAGCAAGTTTGTTTAGCTTCCTCTAAAATCCTTTTTAGGATCTAAGAGGGAGCTAAACAAACCAAAGGGCTCCAGGTAATTTGTAGGCATTATCTTGTCTTGGGGAACATGATGATAACACGTTTAAAGACCTTGAGGGAATCATTGAAGCTTTCAATGATAAATGGGGAGATAAGAGGGATCACCATTTCTTGTTAAATGCC
>LPNX010133397.1:966616-979050 GCA_001517045.1 Pseudotsuga menziesii
GCCCCCTCATGAAGAACAAGAAAGACCTCCAGAGCCTATGGAAGCAAACAATTGGTTTGATGATCCAGTAATCCCTTATTGTAGGGCTTGTGATGATTCACATGAGGAGGGGACTTGTCCCATTTTCTTTCAGATTATAAAGGAAAAGTTAGCAGCTAGAGAAAGAATGGAACAGGTTAATATGGTTGGTCATGAATGTGTGTTTGACCATAATGAGGATTTGTTGGAAACAGTAGAAGATAATAAGGATATGGTTTGCATGAATAGACATGTGGACAAAGTAGAAGAAGTATGTGACCATAACCTTACCCCTAAATTTAATGAGTTTTCAAGTGATGACTTAGGGGGTTGGACAGATGATATAGAGCTTCCATTTCCTATAACAGAGATTGTGGATGTACCAGCCCATAAAGATAAGCCACCCAAGGCTTTAATAAGTTCTCCTGAAGTCAGTAAAGTGTCAGATCATTTTCAGAATGTTTTAGAAGAAAAGTCAGTTAAGGTAGGTCAGAATGAATCAGTGTTGTTTCAGAATGTGGTCGGTGTACACAGTGTAAAGGATCATGTTATTTTTGTTAGCTTCCTGGAAAATATAAAGGATGGAATCAAGATTAAGGAAGTTAACAAAATATGGCATAAGCCATTTTGTGGTAGTGTTGATTTCTGAAAAATATTCAAGGACGTGAGGCACTATCAAAGTCACAAGAAGCAAGAAAGGGTCAAACGAGCCACAAATCAGGTTTTTCTTCAAAAAGATAAATACTTAGTGTCCTAAGTGACACTCTCTGTAATGTATCTCTAACCCTTTTCCTTACATTCTTTTAAACAATTTTGTATTATTTCATTCTTTGAAATTATTTATGCATGTATGTATGATCATTGTGTAGTCATTTCATTTATTCATTATTGATTATTTGTTGGTTTCTACATGAGGACTTATGTTGGTTATTGGTGAGAAATTTGTGGTTGCAGGATTCTGGAGTTCTCGTATGCTCTCCGATGATCGAACACACGTCCCCAAGCTGGAGCCAGATGTTTCCCACCTATTTCGACTAGGTGGCAACTCCATGTACATGAAGTGTACATAATTATACCTTGGGAAAATCTGAGGATTTTTTCACTTCTGCGGGGCAACTGCCCCTTTGTAAAACGAAATGTCCGCTCCCCTGCGTGGGAAAATTAATGTAATTTTATGTAATAGTGTGGATCATATGATACAGATGCCACACCATGGAACTGATTGTTAGGGAAGTCCCCTCATCGAGTGTTTTTCCCTTTCCAATTGATCTTGTTGAACAAACGAGTTTGATCGGTTTGGTTTTCACTCAAAATCCTCCAAAGTGGTGACGAGCGTTCTACCAGTCAAGTCCATGAGGTGGCTAAAGCTTCAAAGTGTGATTCATGAGTCATGACCATGCTAGACATTTGTATAGAGTCTTGCGGAATTTCGTTGTCTTGTTGTATTTTTATTAATTTTTTCCAGTTAATTAATTCCACCCCTTGGTGGTTAATTAACTGAGTTTTGATGTAATAATGTAATTACTCAAGCATGGCATTTTGTAATAGGGGCTATGAATGCAAAGTAAAATTGCTATGAAACCCCCTAAGCCATTGCTTCGAGTCCCATGTCGTTCCGATAAGTGGTTGAAGAGATAGACCAATTTTGGTCAGGAGGGGTCTATCTCCCCTAGGGAAATTTTTAATTTTCCTAAGTCAAAAAATTCATATTATTTGATTTTGAAGGAAAAAATCAAATAATGCCATGGTAATTTTGTTTGGGGGTTGTTGAGCCTAGGAAAATTTATTGCATAAAATTTCCACCCCCCCATGGCCAAGATTTAATTTTTCCAAGTATTTTTAATTTTTTCCTAAGTCAAATTTGGAAAAATTTAAAAATTAAACTAAAAAATTAAATCTAAGGTGAATAAAAAGTTTAGCCTAAGTTAAAGGTTGAATATTTTCTTTTTGGAGAGCAATGGCTAAAGTCCAAGCCAAAAATAGAGGGGACGTCCAAGTCAAAGCTAAGTTTAGTGGGGCATCATTTTAAAAGGAGCCAAGACAAAGGTTAAACCCTCACTAAGTATAGTGGGCGTCAATATAAAGGAAGGGCGCTAGCCCAATTTGGAGGACGTCAAGGTAAAAATGGGGGGCGTCCAACCACATTTAGTGGAAAAGCCTCACTAGTAGGGCGCTACTACAAAGTTAGAGGGCGCTATCTTTAAAATGGAGGCGTTAGTGTAATAAAGAAGGGCGTCATGCTAAATGAAGAGGACGTCACCATCTAAAGGAGGGCTCATTTTAGTGGGGCGCCACCTATTATAGAGGTGGGCGCTACCCCATTTGGTAGAAGCGCCATATTTAGAGAAGGCCAATCATTAAATGGAGGCGCTAGTCACTTAATGAGGGCGCTAGCCATTTGGATGAGGGCGCTACTTGTGGAGGAGGGCGCCATTTTTGGGAAGAAAAAGGTAAAGTCAAGGCTAAATGTAGAGGGGCGCCTCCTTGGGCCCACGTTTTTCCCAAAGGCTCATCCAAGCCATTGATTGAAAAGGGATCTTGGTCAAATACCTAGTTCTGAGAGTGGAAATGCTCAAGACATGGATCAAGCTTCTAAGCCATTGATCAAGATTTAATCTAAGGGTTGAGATTGATTGAGAGAAATAAAAGCCAAAAACCTAGATCTAGTGGTGGATATTTAACCTAGATCTAGGTCTAATCTCAGCCATTGATCTTCAAGGGGTTGGGGGTCTTCCTCAACTATAAAATGGGGGCCTCTCTCCCTCATTTGGGAGGCTCTCTCATGCTATTGTTATGCTGCCGGATTATTTCTCCACTATCTTCTCAAGTTCTCTCTCTCTTGCTATTGTAATCTTCTTGCCCTAGTTGGGCCACTTAATCTAAGGAATCTTTGGAGGTACATTGTGCTACATTTTCCATTTTCATGATCAAATGTTGTAAGGTAACTTGTATATTTGTTTAGCTCTGCATCTTTTGTATTTGTCTAGTTAGCTCTCCACAAAGTATTTTGTGGAGAGATTAGAGAGTAGAAGTATTTTTGCTCTCTTTTGTGAACTGTTTGACGTTTTTCTTCAAAGTATTTTGCAGGGATCGTTGAGCATTCTCCTCTAGGCTTACAATTTCTTGCAGAGTTAGATTTGTTGCAGGTTTTCCAAGCAAGGGCATCTCTCCAGGGGCTCATTTCTGTAAAATTTCAATTCGGCCATCTACTTTCAGCCTGTTTTAAACAGGGTTTTATTCACTGTTTAGTGGATGCAAACCTTGTTTTAGAGCCCTAACCTCACACATATTGATTTAACTTGTTATTTCTGCTGTTTTAGTATTATTTAGGTGGCTGGAAACTCAGTTTCCAGTCAGTCTGAGAGCTCTATGCAAAAATAGCTCTGTCTCGAATACTTGTGGTATCAATTGATCCGCATCTGCGGTGAATGAGGTCGGTCTGAATTGGTTTATCCAATCTCTCGAGCCGAACGCAAGTTCCTTCGGGATTAACTTATTGCATACCTCTTTGATAAATATTATTCAATCTGCATAACAGTATAGTGTAAATGCTAGTAATATTCACCTTGTGAGTTTCCAGCCCTCTAAACATCTCTGTTTTTCCAGAATTTCAATTCGGCCATATCTGTTTTTGTGTTCTGAAACTGGGTTTTATTCACTGTATAGTGAATATAACCCTTGTTTTAGGGCCCCCATATGTTATATATTAGTTAGAGGCTTTAAATTTACTGTTTCAGTATCATTTAGGTGGCTGAAAACTCAGTTTTCAGCCCCCTAAACTTCATATTTCTGTCATACTTTCGCTCAGATTTTTATGTAAAAAATTGTAAGTTTTGTACTAATATTGTAACAGCAGATTTTTTTAGTATTTCATGTGATTTGCAGCGAAGAATAGTTCGCTGGTTTTTGACAGGTAGTGCAGGTTTAAAGGAGAGTTGCTGCCCAAAAGGGCGCAGAAACATCTGAACCCTCAACCGGTTCAAAGGGGGTTCAAACCCCAACTCTTTCCTTTCTTCTTTCTGATATTGTAAACCCCAAATGAGAAGCTCTCTTGGGGTATTCTAAAGTTTTTGTAAAGCATTTATATTCTGTAAAGTAGATAAGTAGTTCTTTTTCCTTTTACCCACCTATCTTTGTGACAGACCACCATCTCTGTCACAAAGATTGAAGTGAGGTTAGTGTACTATTTATTTCTGTTTACTGTTTTATTTGTTCACCCACCTATCTCTGTTACAGACCATCATCTCTGTAACAAAGATTGTTGTGAGGTTAAGCATTGTTTCAGTTAAGTAACAGTTTCTTTCAAGTTCAGCTCTTTATTCTATTGTTTAAAAAAGGAAGTAATTATACAACTCACCCATCCTGTGTATCCTCTATCCACTTGTCATCTCCCTTTAGGGACTTCAAGTTGGATATGAAAAGCAGGTGAAGTGAGGGCTTAGGTAATTAAAGAAACATTTTATTTTCCTGCTACAATCTTCAACACACTTTACTTTCTGTCCAAGATCGAATACCAGCACCTCCCATAAGGGACATCGCTTGGTGATCTTGTTGATACCTTAAAATTCACTTTTGCATCTTAATCACCCAAGACTTAAAATCAACCCATAAAATCAACCAACAAAGCTTCTCTATCTCCTGCTCCTCTACTCGGTTATCACCCTCCGGGGTACTCCGAGATACGACCAGGGGAAAAGAAAGTCCTAGTTTAATAGGCATCCATCTAGAGATTTTTAAGCTGATTAAAAACGGTGACTCGGAAGCTGCAAGGGGTAGCAGGCTGGGGACAGTCTCTAGGCGCTTTGACGTCCTCCTTGTGAGCACCAAGCCATTGGGGTTTGACCTGTGAGCTAGGGGTGGGCTTGCCCCCACCTGTTGAGCGCAACAGCATTCCATCTTCAGTTTGAGAAGAACTAGATCGGGGTAGTCACACCACCGGTTCTAAAACATAATCAAAGATTCCAACTCTAATAAAATTTATTAAAATTTACCAAGAGACACTGCAAAACGTTCTACAAACATTGGTCACTATTGTTTTGCCTTGCTGTTCAAGGTTTTACTACAAGCACTTTCATTTTATTTTTACTGCAAGCACTCCAACACATTTACTTTCAGTCTCATTTACTTTCAGCTCTATATTTGCTCATGCAGTGAATGTTCAATATTTGTTTAAAGTGTTTCAAGTAAATCAAACTTAAAAGTCTTTCTTTCCTTTATTTACTGTTGGTTAATAATTTCCATTTAGAGCATTGTCTTCTGCTATCTTTGGTTCATAACTTGTGAATCTTGTTCATTTGTTTATATTGATAAGTCATCTGTATATTGCTTAATATCTTGATTCATTGTTTATTTGCTCATTCATTTTGGTGTACAACACCTAAGCTGTAGTTTAATTTTAGCTTAAATCTCAAATTCTTTTGTAAGTTTATAACTTGTAATCTTTTGACTCCATTTAACTTAGGCTCCGGTCTTGTAATTTTGTAACCTTAAAAGGATCCCTTTAATTAATTTGTAATTTATTAATAAATCTGGAACTTAGTATTCCGTAGGGACTACCCCCCTTGGCTCTGTTGGTATCTAGCCTAAACGGAGGAGTTGTGGACTGTGGTGACAGTGTTCCCCAGCTCTAACTTGCCCCCAAGGACACACATAGCAGGTTGTGACTTTTCTGCGTCTTAAAGTGTGAGTTAGGCGGCAACAAGAAGCATGAAGCTTTGTCTAGTTGGTGATCATGGGTGTAGACATAGGTCTGCAATCAGTCATCTGGAATCTCTTCAGAACATCTGCAACATATTTTCCTTTCCCTAGGAAAACATGTCCATCCTCTTGACAAACCTCCATCCCCAAATAATAATGCATCAGCCCAAGGTCAGTCATCTCGAACTCTGAAGCAAGATCCTTCTTGCAAGCATCAATCAGGTGCTCTCCCCCAGTAATGAACAAGTCATCAACATATAGCAGAAGAATAAGTGGAACACCACCAACCACAATGTAGTGTAGGTTGGGATCCGCTTCACTCTTCTGAAACCCAATCAAAAGCAAGTAGGAATCGATCTTGGAATACCAAGCCCGAGGGGCTTGCTTCAGACCATACAATGCCTTTCTCAGCCTGCAAACATGAGAATCTCTCTCATACACCTCAAAGCCCTGTGGTTGCTCTAGATACACCTCCTCCTGTAGAAGACCGTTGAGAAAAGCGGTGTTCACATCCATCTGATGAATCCTCCAACCCATCTCTGCCACGACAGAGATCACTGCTTTGATCGAAGAAAATCTGGCCACTAGCGAAAGGTCTCATCATAGTCAACTTCTTCTACTTGTGAGAACCCACGCGCAACAAAACGAGCTTTGAACTTCTAAATGCTGCCATCCGCAGCATGTTTTATCTTGTAAAGCCACTTGGAAGTCACAACTGACTTCCCCTCTGGTCTCGGAACCACTTCCCACACCCCATTCTTCATGATGGAATTGTAGTCTTCCATCATGACATCTCTCCAAACTTGGTGTACGGAAGCTTCCTCATAAGTAGTCGATACGGTATCACGCAATCTAGTCACCTGTGCCATATAGCTCGAAAATCTCTCAGGTGCCCTGCTCTCTCTAACCTCTCTCCTGGGTGGTCCAACTGACTCCTTTGCTTCCTTCATAAGTTCCTTAAGCCAACCTGGCTTTCTCTTCTTGGAGGAAGCATCCTGTCTTAGACTCTCCTCTACATCCTCATTAGACACCTGTCTCCCTGAAGAAGTACGAACAACCTGAGAAGTTAGAACCTGTCTATGGTAAACCTGAACCTGTACCAAGAGAACTCGAATCACCTGAAGGTGTAACCTGTGAACATGTCCCTGTACCAGAAGTCCCTGTAGACTGAGCCCCTGAAACCGATGAACCTGTAACCTGTGACCTAGTCACTCCTGAAACCGATGACTCTGTGCGTTGACTCCCTGAACTCTGAACTGTCACCTGTGGAGTGCTTTGCTGCTCTTCTATCTCAGAATCTAGAGACCTCTTGAAGGCTTTCTCCTCCTCAAAATTCACCTCCCTCCTCACCGCAAATTTCCTCTGTGTAGGAAGGTATATAGGAAAAGCCTTCGAGGTCTCATCATAACCAACAAAGATACCCCTCTCTCCTGTAGCCTCCAACTTTGTCCTCTTCTCAAAAGGAACATGTGAGTATGTAAGGCAACCAAATATACGAAAGTGTCCTATCTCAAGCACTTTCCCTGTAAACATCTCCTCAGGAGTTTTGCACCCCAAGGCACAGTGCGGACTCCTGTTTAGAACATAAACAACATTGTTACATGCCTCTGCCCATAGAAAGAAATGAATACTTTGATCATGCAGCATGGCTCTAGCTGCACCCATTATTGAATGATTCTTCCTTTCAACCACTCCATTCTGCTGTGGAGTGAAGGAACTGTCAACTGCGTCTTGATCCCCTCCTGCTGACAATACTCATTGAATGCATGGGAAGTATACTCAGCCCCATTGTCTGACCGAAGTACCTTGATCTTCTTTCCTGTTTGGTTCTCCACAAGAGCTTTGAACTGTTGGAACCGAAGCAAGACTTCCTCTGTTCTCTTGCTTCTAAGGAAATAGATCTAAGTCTTCCTGGAAAAGTCATTGATGAATGTGACATCATACTCATATCTTGTCAAAGAGGTAGATGACATGGGACCATACAAATCTGAATGAATCAACTGAAGCACTCCCTTTGATCTGGAATCACTGCTCGAAAAAGCAGTCTTGGTGTACTTTCCCAAAGGACACCCTCTATAAACACCACTCGACTCTGTGCTGAACTCATTGAATGCATGGGAAGTATACTCAGCCCCATTGTCTGACCGAAGTACCTTGATCTTCTTTCTTGTTTGGGTCTCCACAAGAGCTTTGAACTGTTGGAACCGAAGCAAGACTTCCTCTGATCTCTGGCTTCTAAGGAAATAGATCCAAGTCTTTTTGGAAAAGTCATTGATGAATGTGACATCATACTCATATCTTGTCAAAGAGGTAGATGACATGGGACCATACAAATCTGAATGAATCAACTGAAGCACTCCCTCTGATCTGGAATCAATGCTCGAAAAAGCAGTCTTGGTGTACTTTCCCAAAGGACACCCTCTACAAACACCACTCGACTCTGTGCTGAACTCTGGCATTTCTGTCGTCATATCTCTCAGCATCCTCAAAGCTGGATGGTGAAGGTGGGCCATCCTCCTGTTCCATAACTCACACAACTCACTGCTGCTCTGAGTGTGTGACAGTGCATGATGTGGCTCGAAGAGAAGCTTGTACAATTTTCCGCATCTGACTCCAATCACACGTGAATCAGATGGACCTGCTGCCTTGAAAGATATGAACTTTCCCATCAAGGACATATACACCAAAGCCTCTATCCTCAATCATGGAAACTGAAACAAGGTTCTTCTTCATCCGAGGGACATACAATACATCCCTCAGAAACATAGGCTGCATGGACTCCTTGTCAAAACGGACAGTCCCACGCCCAACTGCGCTCACCACTGTATCATCTCCCAATACAACCTCTAGCTCCAAATTTGTCTTTAACATCTCAGAAAACATATCTCGATCACTTGTCATGTGACTCGAAGCTCCACTATCAATGTACCAAGCGGAGGGAGTAGTGGAAGCACTCAAAGAATGCCCAACAATCATGGAATGATCCATGTGGCCTTGAAAGTCCCTGCTGGTGATAGAAGATGCTCTCTCAACACTAACACCTAGAAAGAGAGAAAAGTCTCTCTCAAATCTCGCAGCAAACTCATCAATCTCTGCTGAAGCTGCTGTCTGCTATTTCTTCTTATTCTTGTTTGGACATTGTCCAGCATAGTGTCCAAACCTCTGACATGCAAAGCATTTCACTTTGCTCATATCCTTCTTCTCCCCATCATGCTGTTTGGCCCCATCCTTGGAACCGTTCTTGAACTTCTTCTTCTTCTTGCCCTTCGTTGCTAATGCAACATTCTCCTCATCATCCATGTGATGTGATAAACTGCCTTGTAAGTATCCTCTCGATGTCTCTTCCTATGTGAGATCATCCCACAATCGATTCCATGTAGGCATGTTCTCCCTACGAATGATAGTCTGCACAAACACGATCCACTGTTGAGTCACACCATTTAATGCTGTACGCACTATCTTAGCATTCCCTATCACCTCACCTACAACTACAAGCTCATATCTTACCTGTGTGATCTTGGTAAGATATGAAGCCATGCCTTCCCCTTTGCTCATGTGAACATTTTGCAACTTCTCCCTTAACACCATCTTCCTGTTTTCATTCGAACTCTAGTAAAGATTTGTTAAAGTTGTCAACATTTGAAATGCATGATCTTTTGCTGATATGTGAGGGATTACATGATCTTTCACGGCATCAAGTATAACCCTCCTAACCTTCACATCTCTCTTCATGAAAGCAACTTTATCAACCGCATCAACAGGTACTACTACAGGATTAACAGTTGTACTGTGAACTATATCCCATAGTTCATTTTCTTCAAGTATCAAACTGATTCTAGCCTTCCATGGGCTAAAATTTGCAGCCCCATCTAACCTGTCTTCAACTCTAAGACCAAACACCATGGCTACAACCTGTAACTTCAAGCAAGCTGTTCAAGAATTACTTCTCTCCAAACCCCTGTTTTCTAAAAGTTCTAGTTCTGAAATTTTTAACTATGCTCTGATATCATGGAAGTTTTTGAAGAACCTCAACCCTGTTTCAAGCCTTTTGGCTTCTCTGCATAGTTTAATGGCCAAGCCCTTCTATGCACAAATTTTAATTAAAATTTGACTGAATTGAAGCACATGAAGTTCTTTTTCAAATTTAAATGAATCAGAAATTTTCTTTTCAAAGCAAAATTTCAAACTTAGAAATTTTAACTCAGCCAAACACATGAAAATAACACAGTTGTTTTTGACCAATGGTCCAGGATAAAATCCCTAACGGAAAAGTTGTTTCTGAGAGAGATAATTTTATTCTTCAGGCAAAATTTACAAAAACTACACAATTGTACTTATCTCAACATTTCATCTCGAAATGCGTGCCAAACATCTGTTGTAGGGACTGTTGAAAACCCCAGAAAACAACACCTCAAAAAACGTGCTATATGACCCACACGTGCGAGCTGTACGAACTGCTTTTTCTCGATTTCTGTGCACTCAAAATATTCT
The DNA here is from genome assembly GCA_001517045.1 of Pseudotsuga menziesii. Classification (NCBI taxonomy): domain Eukaryota; kingdom Viridiplantae; phylum Streptophyta; class Pinopsida; order Pinales; family Pinaceae; genus Pseudotsuga; species Pseudotsuga menziesii. The sequence goes on from LPNX010133397.1 coordinate 976,823, forward strand.
CGATTTCTGTGCACTGTACGACTGTCCTCTTCCTCGAAATTTGAGCCTGTATGGTCTGCAATAAACAACAATACATGCTGTACGAAATTTCTAAGAAAATGTGCCCAGATTTCCTCGAAAAACGTGTTGCTCTGTGATTGAGTATCGTACGACCTCCTGCTGTACAAAAATACTCCTGCAAATTATCTTTGTCTTGGGAAACGTGCCCTGTAAAAACTTCCTCGATTTTTGTGCAAGGGTTTGTCTTTTCCTCTCCCAAATCAATTTTTCTCTCTTGCTCTCTTCACACCAAAAATCTCTCTTGGAAATGATCACAATGAATGAAAGAATGCCTTGCCCTAGCCCTTTTTGTTCATGATAACTTCCTCTTTCAATCTAATGGTCAAGAATAGATTAGATGAATGGTTCACATTAAATGCTCCATTAATTATTAATTAAATTACATTTAGTGCACCTCATGTCATTTAATAAACTTAGAACAACCCGTTTTAAATTAATCACTCACTCAACTTTATTTTAAATATGAACTTAGGAAAACCATGACTTAGCTTTTTTTTTTAACCATGGGAACAACAACCTCCCAAGAGTATATCCAACAGCCTGCAAGCCAGATATACCAATAACTTGTGACTTAGTAGGGGCCGAGACGTCCCGAAGCCCTTCGAGGTGAGCCTCTATCCCAGGGGTCGCCTACCCTTCAAGCCTTGTCACAACAGGCTAATGAGCAACCTTTAAAAGGTCACTTTATGACTTAGCCTTTTTAATAGGGTCACTGTGCAAACATAAAGTAGCCCACACTTCATTAAATGCAAATTGGCTAGGGGTCACCATTTAAAGTGTCCTTGTCCACCCGAAGGCAAGTCTATGTGGACAAACACTTCCTAGGTAACTTTTCAACAGGGAAGTCGTGGGGTTAGTATTTGTATTACTTTGCAACAAAATTGAAATTGGAAATGACAAAGTATATAGAACTGTAAAGCAAAACTACACTAACAAAAGCAAAACCATGAAAAAAGTGCACCGACGCAAATACCCAGGGGGATGGGGAGTGGGCCCCCTCTGAAGGAGACTACTCCAAATTTTTTATTATGGTATTTACAATGCTTGAGGTGGATCCCAATGGTCCTTACAGATTTGGATCCAAAGGCTTATAGGTTTTATGAGTAAGATAAGATCAAGAATGGTGCTCTAGGAGGTCTTTGAACAACTTAGATCTTTGATTTTTCGATAGCACTTCTCCTTGTCCTGGCAATAAAAGTGAAAAACCAGCCACCTGTAATGCACCAAATGTGTCAAATAAAGCGTTAAGAACATAAAATATTAAGTACTGAAAGATTGGAAATATGCACAAGTACTTAATAAAAACTAGATCTACTTTGAAAATATTACTTTATGTTTCTAGATCTAGATACATGTTTAAATAGATTAGCCTTTAGATATTGCTTGAAAGAGAAACCGAACTACTGAAGCATGTGAGTAACCGTAATCGAGAAAGATTTAATTTTTCTGTAAAAAATGAAGGAAAGAGATATAGAAAGAGTTCTGGAAGCCTGAGAATGTTGGGCCATGGAGTCTGCTTTAGTGGAACACCGAGGGACTATGTCCTCAAAAAGATCTTGAAGATGAGGAAGATTCAAACTACCTCAACCCTTTCTACAAGCAAGATCACCTGCAACTTAGAAGCATAGTAGAAAACATCGGCATCGGCAAAAAATCGGCAAGGGTCCAGAAAACATCTTCTCGGCAACATCGGCGGAAAAAATCGGCAAAAATCGGCAAACCACGGCAAATATTTAAAAAAACAAAATATATTCATTTTTTTCATAATTTTAAGCATATAAAGCAACAATGACATCAAATAAATACATTGACACATAAATATAGAAAAAACACTGATAGATATCATGTAGGCATGCCAAATATAATATGAGACATGAAAGTCAATACTGAAAGTCTGGACTCTGAATATAGTTGTCCAATAGTACTCAAAACAAAAGTGGGAAATCAATGGTCCATACATATATCATAAGACAAAATGACATCACAAAACTAGTAGCTAACTATCTGTCTCTGAAATATAAATCATTGCCCTCTTCCCCTTTTACGGGAAAACATAATGGGCTGTTTTCCAGGCCTGCCCCTGACAGTAGAAGGTCCTGGCCCTGTACTACTAGGTGCCAATGAGGAACTAGGTGCCAATGAGGGACTCGGTGCCACTGCCAATAAGG
>LPNX010133397.1:994723-1163388 GCA_001517045.1 Pseudotsuga menziesii
AGGCCTGTAAAGTACCCGAAAAGTACCCAAGTATCCGAAGGAGTTCCCAGCTGTTTTGGAGCGTTTCGTACCAGCTCCAAAGCTCCCGGGTACGCTGGAACGTCGGATACGCCATTCCTAATGCCCGGGAGCGGTTCCCGTGCAACGTAGAAGGGAACCTTAATAATAAATTAAAAACCCTAAAGTTTTTAAATTTATTATTAGAAACCTTAATGATAAATTTAAAATCCTAAAGTTATTAAATTTATTATTATTAATAACAAATTTTATTTCAATTTTAATGCCTATTAATATGTCTAAACTTAGGGAGAATTTTTAATTTCAATTATAATTAAATTTTTAATGAAATGTGATCTTTTAGATTAATTTTAGGATAAGGAAGGGTCTAAAAAGTTAAAGGGTTGATTTCAATTTCACTTTAAATTTTTTTTTTTTTTAAAGATTTAAAAGGAATTTTAAAGGTTAAAATTATTTTAAAACCCTAAAGTTTTTAAACTGATTTTAAAATGATCTTTCAATTTTAATTTTAAATTTTTAGGGTATTTTAAATTAAGGTTTTATTTAAGGACAAGGAAGGAGGACAAAGGAATAAAGGGAAGGGCTTGGAAGAGGAAAAGTGGCAGAAGGAAAACGGTTAAGGGACAGAGTGGCCTTTCCGATTGAGAATAGAGGGAAGCCAACTAGTGCTCACCTCGAGGCCACCATCTTTGTTTAGGTTGTGTGGGAGTTTGGTAATCTCTAAGGCCTCTCTAAATTTTCTTTTAAAGTAGTGGTCTTCTTTCGCGAGGATAATGGTGTCTTCTAGGCAAATGTGGTGTTTGGTTTTGGCTACATGTTCCGTAAGGGCTGAGGAACGGATACGTTCTTTTCTAATGTCCGCCCCATGTTCTTTTAGCTGCGTGTGTAAAGAACGTCCCGTCTCACCTATATAGCTGATCTTGCACGAACAAGGGATCTTATAAACCCCTCTGAATTGTGTATGATCAACAGGATCTTTAACGGATCTCATTCTTTTCTTAATGGTCTCTAGGGGTTTAAACGAAGTCGTGATGTTGTTCTTGTTGAGAATTCTAGCGATTTTATCAGTCACCCCTTGTATATACGGTAAGTAAGCTCGTGGGTTGGTGGTGGTTTTGTTGTCAGAGGTTTTCACACCCGTAAGGCTCTTGTTGTGGGTTTTGCCGAGGGTCTTCGTGATGACCTTGGGTTTGTAACCTATGTTTGTGAAGACTTCTTTGAGGTGGTCTTTCTCTTTTTCAATATGTTCCGAATCCGCGATCCTCGAGGCTCTCACTGCCAGGGTATTGAGAACCCCTATTTTTTGGGAAGGATGGTGGTGGGAGTCTGCGTGGAGGTAGCTATCCGTGTGCGTCTTTTTACGGAACACCTCGTGTCCAAGAGTGCCATCTTCTTTTCTCGTAAGGAGGACATCTGGAAATGGGATGCTCCTGTTTTCCTCAAGTTCCATTGTGAATTTGATGTTGGGGGAGATACTATTCAGGTGTGTTAGGAACTTCCTGAGTTCATCTTCACCATGTGGCCAAACCACATTCGTGTCGTCCACGTACCTTTTCCATCTTGATGGTTTTAGAGGATAGGAGTCTAGGGCTTCTCTCTCAAATTTTTCATAAAGAGGTTTGCAACTTCCTGAGTTCATCTTCACCATGTGGCCAAACCACATTCGTGTCGTCCACGTACCTTTTCCATCTTGATGGTTTTAGAGGATAGGAGTCTAGGGCTTCTCTCTCAAATTTTTTCATAAAGAGGTTTGCAACGATGGGTGAGAGGGGGGATCCCATAGCTACACCTGTGGTTTGCTCATAAAATTCGCCTTGGAAGCTGAAGAAGGTTGATCTTAGGCAGACTTCTGCAAGCTTGGCTGTGTGGGGGTCGGTGGCATCCTTGATAACCTGGATTGCTTCCTCTAAAGGTATCTTTGTGAAGAGCGAGACCACATCAAAGCTTAAAATCATGTCCTTAGGTTCTAATTTCTCATCTTTGATTAGTTCGACAAAATGGCTTGAGTCCTTAATGAAGGAATCAGTATTGCCGACCAAGGGACCTAAAACTTTGGCTAAGTGTTTGGCAAGCTCGTAGGTGGGGGATCCTATAGTGTTGACGATAGGACGGAGCGGGACTCCTTCTTTGTGGATTTTGGGTAGGCCGTAAATCCTGGGAGTGATGTCTCTGGTGGGGATAAGGCGTTTTTTCAAATGATCATCCAAATTGGAGTTCAGAATCACTTTTTTGACTTCTTTATTTACTCTAGAGATGGGATTGCTACTTAGTTTCCTATAGCTTCCACTATTGGTGAGGTGGTCAAGCATTTTAATATTGTAGTCTGGCCTATCCAAAATCACAGTGGCTCCACCTTTGTCCGCTTTAAGAATAACTATGTCTTCATTAGCCCTCAAGTTTCTTAAGGCACGTTCTTCTTCTTTTGTAATGTTGCGTTTGGGTGGCTTGGCTTTTCTCAACACTAATGCACACTCCTGTCTTATTGTTTCTTGATGAACAGTGTTCAAATTTTGGATGCTATCCTCAATGTTGCAGATAATGGATTCGACGGGAATGGTTCTAGGGGCTACGGCAAAGTTGAGACCTTTTTTCAGAATAGTGGATTCAGCACTATCTAGTGTGTGGTTGGAGAGATTCACCAATTTCTTCCCATCATCTGTTTTCTTGCCGCAGTTTGTATTCTGCGCAGGTGTGTTTTTCCAACCGCTGGGGTTTAAGCTCGATCCCGGATCATTACCATAATTTGTCCTATGCGCTAGTGTATTGTTCTGCGCAGTTGTATTTATTCCCACGCTGGGGTTTAACCCTGATCTAAGATTATTACCCACGTTTTCCCTATGCGCTAAGGTATCGTTTGCCTTATTCATTGATGTAATGTCAAGGTTCAGATGTGAATCAATGCTATCGTTTGTTAAACAATTCATTGCTGTTAAATCACTAAAAACTGACCTGTCGTTTGCCGCCGTCCCACCGAATGCTGTCGTATTGTTGGAGGCATTCTGCGCTGGTGTAAGTGTTAAAAGGTTGGGTGCCATCTGCGTTGGGGTGAGTTCATGAGCTGGTTGGATGCACTCTGCGCTGGATGCAATCTGCGTTGGAGTGAGCACTTGTGCCTTATTCCCATTATGCGTTGGTGTATTGCTAAGGTTTAGACCTGGGCGAATACCGTTGAATGCAGACCGCGCTGGTGTGAGTGTCACATGGTCGGATGTAATCTGCCGTGGTGTCATATGGTTTGACGTAATCTGCTCTGGTGGGAGATAGTGAGCTGGTGTGATTGTCCCATCGTTGGATGCAGTGTGTGCTGGATGCAATCTGTGCTGGTGTGAGTTCGTGAACATTTGTGTCCTATTCCCATTATCATGAACTCACACCAGCACAGATTGCATCCAGCACAGACTGCATCCAACAATGGGACAATCACACCAGCTCACTGTCTCCCACCAGAGCAGATTACGTCCAACCATATGACACTAGCGCAGATTACATCCGACCATGTGACACTCACACCAGCGCGGTCTGCATCCAACGGTATTCGCCCAGGTCTGAACCTTAGCAATACACCAACGCATAATGGGAATAAGGCACAAGTGCTCACTCCAACGCAGATTGCATCCAGCGCAGACTGCATCCAACCAGCTCATGAACACACCCCAGCGCAAATGGCACCCAACCTTTTAACACTTACACCAGCGCAGAATGCCTCCAACAATACGACAGCATTTGGTGGGATGACGACAAACGACAGGTCAGTTTTTAGTGATTTAACAGCGATGAATTGTTTAACAAACGATAGCATTGATTCACATCTGAACCTTGACATTACATCAATGAATAAGGCAATTGATACCTTAGCGCATAGGGAAAACGTAAGGTTAAACCCCAGCGTGGGAATAAATACAACTGCGCAAAACAATACACTAGCGCATAGGACAAATTATGGTAATGATCCGGGATCGAGCTTAAACCCCAGCGGTTGGAAAAACATACCTGCGCAGAATACAAACTGCGGCAAGAAAACAGATGATGGGAAGAAGTTGGTGAATCTCTCCAGCCACACACTAGATAGTGCTGAATCCACTATTCTGAAAAAAGGTCTCAACTTTGCCGTAGCCCCTAGAACCATTCCCGTCGAATCCATTATCTGCAACATTGAGGATAGCATCCAAAATTTGAACACTGTTCATCAAGAAACAATAAGACAGGAGTGTGCATTAGTGTTGAGAAAAGCCAAGTCACCCAAACGCAACATTACAAAAGAAGAAGAACGTGCCTTAAGAAACTTGAGGGCTAATGAAGACATAGTTATTCTTAAAGCGGACAAAGGTGGAGCCACTGTGATTTTGGATAGGGCAGACCACAATATTAAAATGCTTGACCACCTCACCAATAGTGGAAGCTATAGGAAACTAAGTAGCAATCCCATCTCTAGAGTAAATAAAGAAGTCAAAAAAGTGATTATGAACTCCAATTTGGATGATCATTTGAAAAAACGCCTTATCCCAACCAGAGACATCACTCCCAGGATTTACGGCCTACCCAAAATCCACAAAGAAGGAGTCCCGCTCCGTCCTATCGTCAACACTATAGGATCCCCCACCTACGAGCTTGCCAAACACTTAGCCAAAGTTTTAGGTCCCTTGGTCGGCAATACTGATTCCTTCATTAAGGACTCAAGCCATTTTGTCGAACTAATCAAAGATGAGAAATTAGAACCTAAGGACATGATTTTAAGCTTTGACGTGGTCTCCCTCTTCACAAAGATACCTTTAGAGGAAGCAATCCAGGTTATCAAGGATGCCATCGACCCCCACACAGCCAAGCTTGCAGAAGCCTGCCTAAGATCAACCTTCTTCAGCTTCCAAGGCGAATTTTATGAGCAAACCACAGGTGTAGCTATGGGATCCCCCCTCTCACCCATCGTTGCAAACCTCTTTATGGAAAAATTTGAGAGAGAAGCCCTGGACTATTATCCTCTAAAACCATCAAGATGGAAAAGGTACGTGGACGACACGAATGTGGTTTGGCCACATGGTGAAGATGAACTCAGGAAGTTCCTAACACACCTGAATAGTATCTCCCCCAACATCAAATTCACAATGGAACTTGAGGAAAACAGGAGCATCCCATTTCTAGATGTCCTCCTTACGAGAAAAGAAGACGGCACTCTTGGACACGAGGTGTTCCATAAAAAGACGCACATGGATAGCTACCTCCACGCAGACTCCCACCACCATCCTTCCCAAAAAATAAGGGTTCTCAATACCCTGGCAGTGAGAGCCTCGAGGATCGCGGATTCGGAACATATTGAAAAAGAGAAAGACCACCTCAAAGAAGTCTTCACAAACATAGGTTACAAACCCAAGGTCATCACGAAGACCCTCGGCAAAACCCACAACAAGAGCCTTACGGGTGTGAAAACCTCTGACAACAAGACCACCACCAACCCACGAGCTTACTTACCGTATATACAAGGGGTGACTGATAAGATCGCTAGAATTCTCAACAAGAACAACATCACGACTTCGTTTAAACCCCTAGAGACCATTAAGAAAAGAATGAGATCCGTTAAAGATCCTGTTGATCATACACAATTCAGAGGGGTTTATAGGATCCCTTGTTTGTGCAAGATCAGCTATATAGGTGAGACGGGACTTTCTTTCCACACGCAACTAAAAGAACATGGGGCAGACGAACGTATCCGTTCCTCAGCCCTTGCGGAACATGTAGCCATAACCAAACACCACATTTGCCTAGAAGACACCATTATCCTCGCGAAAGAAGACCACTATTTTAAAAGAAAATTTAGAGAGGCCTTAGAAATTACCAAACTCCCACACAACCTAAACAGGGATGGTGGCCTCGAGGTGAGCACTAGTTGGCTTCCCTCTATTCTCAATCGGAAAGGCCACTCTGTCCCTTAACTGTTTTCCTTCTGCCACTTTTCCTCTTCCAAGCCCTTCCCTTTATTCCTTTGTCCTCCTTCCTTGTCCTTAAATAAAACCTTAATTTAAAATACCCTAAAAATTTAAAATTAAAATTGAAAGATCATTTTAAAATCAGTTTAAAAACTTTAGGGTTTTAAAATAATTTTAACCTTTAAAATTCCTTTTAAATCTTTAAAAATTAAAATTTTTAAAGTGAAATTGAAATCAACCCTTTAACTTTTTAGACCCTTCGTTATCCTAAAATTAATCTAAAAGATCACATTTCATTAAAAATTTAATTATAATTGAAATTAAAAATTCTCCCTAAGTTTAGACATATTAATAGGCATTAAAATTGAAATAAAATTTGTTATTAATAATAATAAATTTAATAACTTTAGGATTTTAAATTTATTATTAAGGTTTCTAATAATAAATTTAAAAACTTTAGGGTTTTTAATTTATTATTAAGGTTCCCTTCCTTTTATGAGGGTTTTTAAATTTGTTATTAATAATAATAAATTTAAAAACTTTAGGGTTTTTAAAATTATTATTAAAGTTTTAAAAAAAAATTGTTATTAATAATAATAAATTTAAAACTTTAGGGTTTTAAAGGGTTTTAAACTTTAGGGCATTCAGTGGTTTTAAAATCGATTTAAAAACTTTAGGGTTAAAAATAATTTAAAATCAACATTTTAACCTTTAAAAATCCTTAAATTAAGCTAAAAGATCACCTTTCAATAAAATTTTAATTATAATTAAAATTAATATTCTTTAATAACTTTAGATTTTTAAATTTATTATTGAATGTTGGTGTTTTAATAATAATAAATTTAAAAACTTTAGGGTTTTTAAATTTATTATTAAGGTTTTTAAAACTTTTATTAATAATAATAAATTTAAAACTTTAGGTTTTTAAAGGGTTTTTAAACTTTAGGGCATTCGAAAAGGTTTTTTAAAAATCAATTTAAAAACTTTAGGGTTAAAAATAATTAAAATCAACATTTCTCCTTAATAAAAATTTTTAAAAATTTTAATAATATAAACATTTCCTTTTCCGAAAAATAGGTTGAGAGAATAATTTTTCTGCACACTTTGAAATTAAATAAAATTAAATTTTTTTAACCTAGCAAACCCTAGTCTCTGCGGCCGACCTTAGACTTTCTACTCGGTTCCAGTATTTAACAATGGTTCTCCCTCTCTCCACATTCGACTTTGTCCTGATGATGGATCCTGATATGGATTCGAAACGTCGACCTGGTCATTTCGATACTGTGGTTTCTTCGACATCAACATCAACAACTGACCACCACAGAAATTTAGCAACAAGGTGTTTTACTTATTATGAATGTGAAAAAAGGCAATCCACGTTGCAAATGAGAGATTAAAAGATAAATTTAAATTCTAGACGGCAATTATGCACTCAGTGACAACAATTATATCAAGCCATAGAAAACAAAACAAGGACCAGTGCCTTATGGAGTCGATGAAACTGAAAATGCGCTGAAGAAATAAACACAAGTCTGGAATGTAAACTAATGAATGTTAGATTGTGCGAGAGTTCTTGGTAAGTTTTAAGAATTTTAATGGTGATCTTGATTAAGGTGTCTGGAAATCCTAACCGGAAATACCTTCAGTGGCTCCGTTCGAAGACATGACGGACCTGTTTGGAATCACAGCTAGGTGTTCAATAACTTAACCAACTGTGTCCAGATTGGGTTGCCCGGTGCCCACACTTGGAATTTGCCCACTACTTGAGTATTTTTATCGAGACAACGCCGGTGCTTTGGTTATGGGGTAAAAGTTTTAATTATGTTGTTATTGCGGTTTTAACAAGTCCATTCATTGTTCCGAGTACGAGCCCAACTCGAAAGTCGGCAGAGCATACTAGGTGAAGGAGATCAACGAAGTAAATTAATTAGAGGGAGTGTGAGTTGAAGGATTTTATTAAGTCAATTAATTAAACTCTCCGACAGAGAGCGCTCTTGACCTTGTCTTATGACAAAGGTTCAAGAGTCTTATCTAATCTAGATGCCTAATGCAAAGATATGCAAGACTAATGATGCTCTCCAATAGAGAGTGCTCTTGACTTGTGTTTCTGGAAGTTCAAGAGTCTTACTTATTGATGAACTTGATTAATAATATGATGCATAAAGTAAAGTGAAGATGGTTAATTAAACTCTCCGACAGAGAGCACTCTTGATCCACCTTATGGTGAGATTCAAGAGATTTCTACTTTTAAAAAATTTGATATACTTATTGAGAGATACAAACTTGAGATATGAAGCAATCAACTTGATTAATGAATCAAAACTGACTAATCTAACAATTAGTATTCTAAGAGAAATGATGCCACATTCAAATGGAATGATCAAATAAAACTTTTTAACTCATTTTTTATGAACAACAAACTAATCAAATATGCACTACTTTGACTAAGATTAGATGATTATACTACACTATTCTACCATTAGCAATAAAAATGGAAAGCATGAAAGAGAAACGATATAGGATTTTCTCCAAGTGGGGAAAGAAGGGTGTGGGAGCCGTAATCCCACTCGCTTTTTATTAATTTACAATTTTCTGATGACGTGTTCTTTGCCTTTTTCTGGAAGAATAGGGAAAGAAATGGATGAAAGAAGAGGGAGAATGTCTTTTTGCACTTCTTGCTTGCTCTCTTGCTTGCTTTTAGCCTTTGGGCTTTTCTCGATTCCTCCTGCAAATAAGAGCTTTAAACAGTTTAAACGTTATGCATTAGTTAAGACTTAAAAGACAAATTACAAACTTAATTCTCGAAAAAGAGGGCAAAAACCAGCAATGAAAAAAGAGAAAAGAGAGAGGAGAAAAACCAAAGAAAATGGGAGAGAAAAGGTGGGAAAGAGGGCTGTCCTAAAGGTGAGAAAGGGGGCTGTTCAAAAGCAAAAAGAAGGCTGCAAAACAGTAAAAAAGAGGGCAGCGAACAATCAAAAGAGGACTGTCCAAAAAGGAGAAAGATAGGGCCAAAAACTAGGGCAAAAAGGGGCCAAAACTAGGGCAAAAAGGAGCCAAAACTAGGGCAAAAGAGGGCTGTCCAAAAGGAAGAAAAGGGGCTGCAAACTAAAGTGAAAAGAGGGCAGTGAAGAAGAAGAAGTAAAGGCAAGCCAAACAAGGCAATGGGGAGGAAGCCTAAAGGTTGAAAAAAGTGAACTAGGGCTTTCGAAGTGACCGGTAACCAAAGAACATTAACTTATGAAAATTTTATGAGATGGAACTTGAAGTAAACAAGACTCTTTAAAGTCTTCTTCTTGGAAGAATCCAAGTTATTGTAGATCCTGCAGAGAAATCAGTGTTAAAAGAAAAACTTGTGGTCTTGAAGATGAGCTAGATGCAACTGAGCTCACACCCTTCTCCAAGATAGTAGATCCTGTCCAAGATCAAAACACTTCACAAAACCCAGTGAGATCAATCAACTAGCATGCTAATAAATATAAAGACTCATCAACATTAATATACCTGAATATGTCTTGCTCATGAAATCTTTTATAAAATAGCACAATCAACCAATTTAACAACTGTGAATGGAAGATTTTACATTCTAAACAGTAGACTTCTAAAACTAATTGATTATATCATATATGAGTATTGAAAATAAAATAAATGGACAGAAATCACTTCACAAATTCATTCACCACAAGTACTGAGCTGCATGGACCTCCAAAGTCTTGATTTTATTCCAGAAGATGAGCATAAGCCATTACAAAATCTATCAGAGTAAGTTTACAATCAAGAGATCCACGAGAATAGAGCTAAAGAAGCCTCTATTTATACAATGAATGAAGAACCCAAAACCCTAAAACCAAACAACTAGACCTAATAGCCCTGGCCACCACTGAGAGAGAAAACCTAAAGAAGATGGGCTGGGAATGAGGGGGGGCCTCCACCTAGGCAAGACGCCCCCATTCCAACCCTCAGCACTGAAAACCGAGCCCAAAATCATCCCACACGTGTGAGGGCGCATCTGCTAGAGAGAGGTGGCGTGAGGATGAGGAGAGGCGTGGGCTAGTAGGTAAAACCTCGTCCTAGGTATGGAGGCAACCACTGCTAGGTTTGGAGAGGCCACTGCAGGTGTAATCTTCAATCTTTACCTCGATCAAATCATCAGACCAATGAGTGCTCTCCATCTCATCAAATTCGGGAGTTTAGCTGGAGATGACAAATCCGTTAACTGAATATAACTTTATTGCTCACTGAATGCTTACTGAAGCTGAGTTATGATAACTCCAATCATCATAAATGCCCAATGAGATGTCATTTAGCCTTTTATTTCGCTGAATTTGGATTAATTTGGAGAGTTTTAATTTTCTCCAAAATAATCAATTTTTTAATAAAAACTCCATTTTTTCCCCAAAAATGACTTTTTTGAGAAAATGTGCGTTATGTGTCTGATTGATGATCTGAAAGTTGGATCTGACTGGCTGGCTGATCAAGAATGATTTTTGGCTTAAGGTTAGAGCCTTCAATCACTGAATTCGGGGTCTGAATGACCAACTTATTACAAATGAGATTTTTCTATTTAATTTATGGAAAAATTAATTAAAAAACTTAGGGAAATAATTAAAAAAATAAAAAATAAAAAATAATTTTTTAACCCGTTTGAAATTTTTTTAAAGGTCCTGATGACTTAGGACATGACCATGCTCTATTCTAACAATGCCTAGTAGGTTTATAAACACTTAGTTGGGTTCTAATAACCCCCCTCAATTATACTCGGCTATAGGCAAAACATAATTGTCAAGGGCAAAAAACCCCCTGGAATACCTTAGTTGAGATTCTACATCTTAGGAGATCGAACCGCTCAAAATACCCTACTAGCACATTTCATTACAAACCTCGTGGGGCCATGGTCAAAATTATTCAAATGAAAAACTGGCTAGCCAATATTGGCTAGACATGAAGACGGATCAACTGATACACTGGAATTAGACATTGAACATGTCTGTCAACCGACGGCTCCTCAGGTAACCCAACTATGGTACAAAAAAGTTGGTAACAATATGGATTGTCTTCCTTTAAGTCTTGAACATAAGTAGTCTTCACCAAAAAGTGTCTTTAGACACTTAGGTATCATAACTCAAATGTTTCATCTAAGTGAATCCTATCTAGCAAAACACAAGTGTTTCTAAGCACTACTGCAAAATTTAAAATATATAAGTCAACGAGTTGCCAAGAGACGAGCACTCATCCTTTGTATGATGTGAGGCCGTTTTCCCCCAAAGGGAAATAGGGTGGTCACTCCATCGCACCTATGGATGGTGGCAGGAAATGGAGGTCATACCGAGTCATTATCTGAGGCCTGCCAGGCTATTCAGGACACCTGCTCTTGGAGGATGGCTAGTTAATAAAATAATGTGTTAAAAAAAGAGTTAATTGCTAGAGGATTAGCACTCATTCATTGTATATTGTTCGACTCATTCATTGTATATTGTACGACTCATTTTCCCCTACAGGGCAAAAAGGTGAGATTAACCTGTCAGGGTTATGTCTTTGTCATTTTCTGGAAACCCAGAAGGCTTTCCAGGGCACCTGCCTTTGGAGGTTGACTAGTGTCTTATTGCTGTGCAAGTAAATTGTTTCAAAAATGTTGCTTGTCTAGAGTCTAGTGGAGCATTCTCATTATTCCACCCATTTGTGAGACACCGCGATTCTCTATTGTTCACCTCAGTGTTGCAAACATCGGCGTGGCGAAAAAATTGGCAGGGTCCAGGAAACATCGTTTCGGGATATCTCGGTAATATATCGGCAAACATCGGCAATAAATCGGCAAACTTAAAAAAATACAAAAATATTCAATTTCACCTTAAGAAAAAATCGGGAAAAAATCGGCAATATCTCGGGATAAATAGGGAAAAAATCGACAAAATCACTGGAAAATATCACCTTGAAAAAATCGGCAATATCTCGGGATAAATCGGAAAAAAATCGGGAAAATCTCGAGAAAAAATTGGCCCGATTTTTTGAGAAAAAATTGCCGAGCTGAAAAACTCGCGATTTCTCGGCCGATGTTGGTAACACTGGTTCACCTAGTCCAACTTATGTGTTGTGTAGATCCCCATTTCCTTTAGCCTAGATGCTTACAGTGTCAAGTGTCAAGTCATTCCCTTGGCCTTACATGGTTTTATTCACCTTCACCCTTGACTAGCAAAATGGCCAAATCTATAAATGAGTATACACTAGAGGTTCTTGTTTAGAGCAGCAAATTACTTTGATTTAGATATATTATTTATATGTATTGTGCTTATAATCTCCAGTAGAAGCCACTTGTACTTGAGTCTTAATGCTAACATAGATAATTGAGCATGCTATATCCATTTTGTACTCACAGCATCAGATATTTTCATTTGGGTCTTCATTTTGATCATTCTTGACATGGTCAACTCAGTTTGACCAAGTCAACAGTAGGGTTCGGGATGAGTTTTGACATATGATGGTGGATAATGATTATTTGTGGTTAGATATATTCATGCTTCAGATGATGGTTTATTATGATGGCTTGTGTTGTTTTCATGGTTATCACCATTTACAGGCTTTATTATTATTATTATTATTATCATTTTGACATGGATAGGGCTTCTGACCTATAGATTTGATGGACATATGGTGTATGGGTACTCATTCCTAGCGGATTTGGACATTTTGAGTCCATTGATGCACTCAATTTCAGTTTCAGGCACTTACAGACGAGGTATGGGTTATTTCATCGGTTTGTAGCAATTTGGCCTCAGAAAATTAAAATAAAATGCTTTTTCAGTTGATGGTTGGATCTCCTAGGGCTCCAGAGGGGCACATAGAAGTATCCAGTCGATATTACCATATTGCTATGGTGTCGGGTTTATTTTTGCAGTCAGTTGACGTCCAGGTTCAGTCTTCAGTGAGATGAGTAGTTTTATGTTTTCGAGGCAGTATTTTGATGACAAAAAATGACTAATGAAGAAATTGATTTGGGTAATTGAGGTAAGGAAATGACATGGAATTTGTCCAAGGTATATTGTTGGGTTCATCTTCATCCTCCGAGATCAGTTTCACTCTTCACGGGGTCCACACGTCCTAGCATTCTCCACTTGGGGGCGTTTTGATGTATTTTTAGGAGGACGCCCTACCGACTTTAGTCACTTTATGTTATGATTAGTGATTATACCTTGTGATTGTGCCATGGGGCCATGCTAGAGAAGGATGTTGTCTTACCTCCTAGGCCCCACCATGTGCTATATCTTAGTCACTTTTCATGTGGTGCGCCCCTCCTTGGGCGTCTTAGTGGGTGTGCCCCCTTCTATTATTGAGTTGATCCATGTGATGTATATCCGGCTAATCTTAGCCAATGATTAGAGTGATTGTATCTTATGATCTTGGCCCTTGATCTTTTTGGATCTAGGTTTTGTGTACTAGAGAGATCGATTTATTGAGATGCTTTCTCATTTGTAAAGGGACTTTTGGCTCTGAAAATATTGGAATACAAGAAAACTTTTGGAAAATCTCTTGAAAGCTTTGTGAATGTTCTTGT
Source organism: Pseudotsuga menziesii (assembly GCA_001517045.1). Lineage (NCBI taxonomy): Eukaryota > Viridiplantae > Streptophyta > Pinopsida > Pinales > Pinaceae > Pseudotsuga > Pseudotsuga menziesii. The sequence continues at coordinate 1,008,206 of LPNX010133397.1, forward strand.
ACATGATTGTTATGCCTCTTGCTTAGACATTTCAGTGGATCTTGCATGCAAACGATATACTTTTTGTGGAGGCCGAATTGTTCTTGTAGGGATAGCTATTTGCTTGAGGAGAGATTGTGAAGGCGACTTGCATCATCTCTTCGTGTGGATCGTTTCATCTTTCAGGGAGTGATCAATTGTTACTTTGTGTATTGAATCTTTCTCTTTAGATGACTTGCATTTCTTATTTTTCATTCGTGGATCAAATCTCACTTCGGTAGTTTGAATTTGCCGGTGGAGAGGGCACTTTACCTCCATCTGGACAAAACGTCTTCACTTGGATGCTACTGGATCTCGCTCTAAATTGTAACTAAGTGGAAGGATCATCGATGTACAAGGCAGCCGCAAGTATTTTCAGGTACAATCTACAAGGTTAGTATTATTTCCCATATTTTTATCCAATTGTCACACAAAACCCTCATTGTTAAAACCCTAGTTTTCTAGATTTAAACCCTATATCTAAAGTTTCAACTTAATCCGACTCCATTTACCTTTGGATCTAACACTAGTCTTCTCTAGGTGGGATGCCCTCCTTGGGCTTTTGGTCAATCCTTTTGATCTGTCAGTTGGGTATGCTTGAACCCGCTTCAAATCCATAGATGTACTCTTCAAGCATCTAGATCTAGTCTTTAGACATCTCCATCTACTCTTTTGGGTTCACTTTGTCCTAAATTGCATAAACCTTAGGTGGATCTAACTTGGGTATTTTTCCTCTGGACTAGATCTATCTAGATCTACTCTTCCTAAATTCCTTGTGGTACATTTCTCTTCAAGTTGGGCAATTTTCCATTACCTTAAGCCTTCTCAACTTGGCCCTAACCTCAGCTACCACATCCATCTTCCTAGATCTAGATCTACATACTCATTGTTCACCTTACACATCACTTGTTTATCCTTTAGAGTGTCTTGAGTAGGTTCGCTAGGCCTCATAGACTAGTAGGGTCTCTCCCTTGATCATTCTATGGATTGATCTAAAGTGACAAGAGCTCGTCTGCTGTGACAACTATTTTCCATTAGTAGTGGATGAGGCCCTTACGGTGTCATTGGTTAGTTACCTCACTTCTACCGTTTCGGATGGGATACCTTTAGTGGGTAGCTACACTTTGTGTGATAACAAGCACTAATGCCTAAGTGAAGTAAATGTTATAAAACTAATTAGTGGCCAAAGGATGACCACTCATCCTTTGATGTAAGGCCATTTTCTCCTACAGGGCAACAAGGTTGCAAACCCTTAAGGGATATGGACGCTTGTTGGTAGCGGGGCTAGGCTGAGTCATTATCTGGAGCCCATAAGGCTATATAGGGAACCTGCCCTTGGAGGCTGGCTGGTATCTTGTGAAATGTTAAATGCTTTAAAGTTCAATCTTTATGAAATGTTAAATGGATACTTGTTAGAGTCTAAAGGAAACAATCCCAAGTACTCTACCCATTTGTGAGACACCACCATTCCCTAGTGTTCTCTATCATGCGTATGTCTTTGTGGTTGTGTGTATTCATTGTCACTCAGAGAGATCACATGGTCAAGGTCAACAAGAAGTCATCACCCTTTACCTTAAAACCTGGTTTATCCACCCTCACCTAGTATCAACAAATGTGTTAAACTTTGTAAGTATGGCATATGTAAGGGGCTTCATAGGAGGCTATTTCAAGACACAAGTATATCCTGCTTATTTATTATTATTTAGTCACCATGATTATGATTAGTATGTTGTAGTTGGGTATTAATACATCTTGGAGCATCTTTTGCCTTGAATGCATAAAGATTCATTCAGATCATTATCTCACCTTCAAATGGAGTATTTTGACTAGGTCAACTTAGTTGACCAAGTCAAACACGTTTCCTGAGGCAGTGACTACAAAAATCAATATTGGTTATATATGTTCCAGACATGCCCAACATACATACTGTAGCCTCAGTTTTCAGCAGATGGCCACAATTTTGAGTTACAACGATCATTATTGCTTTTATTATTCTGGTCATATTATTTATGATGAGATGATGATGATGATTGTGCTCCCAAGGCGTTATAAGGGACCAAGGGGTATGTGTAGTCACTATTACCATTCATCTATGTCTCCGGATCCATTTTTGCACTCAGTTTGTCATAGGATGCAACCAATAGAGGGTTATTGGAATTTTTATATCTTTGGGAGAATGTACCCGTATAAAATACACAAAAATGGACTATGAAATTACCCAAGTAAACCAATTTGGATAGGGCAATCAAGGAAATGGCATGGGAATATTTTGTGACGATATATGATGGCTCTTCGGATCATTCTTTACTAGTTTCATGCAGCATCGAGGTCCGCATGATTTTTATTGGCTTCTCTAGGGAGGACGTCCCCCATGGGGCGCTCCTCACCTAGGCACATTATGTATTAACATGTTATATCTTTATATCATTGTATTGGGACGCCTAGGGAGACTATAGACCCCTAAGGAGACCCCCTTTTTATGTACCACATTGTTATATCTGGGCACTTTGATGTATTTCGCCTTCCTAAGGTGTCGTTGAGAAAAAGTGCACTCTTCTTTTGTGGGTTGATCCATGTATTGATGTAAAATGTAATCTCCATCGTTGATGATGTTTTAATCTCAACCATTGGATTGATTTAGTTAGAATGTGGACACACTCTAGATCTATTTAAGGGATGCGATCCCTTCATTGTATCCTAGGGGGAAATTTGTACTCTTGGCTCTGAATTCTAATAGAGAATATTTTGGGATCTCATTACTTGTGTGGATGATTGAAGAATGTTCTTAATGATTGATTGATGTTATCTTTTGCTTCAATCGAAAGATCTTGGTGAATATCTTTCGTATATTTTGGATCCATATTTTTACTTGCAGGAGAAGAGGGTGATTTGGCAAGGGCGCATTGGTTGGGGAGACTCACTCTGTCTCTCTTTCAGATCGTGGTTTAACAGGGAGTGATTTTGTCTTGTGATCAAACATTTCTCTTATCTTTTCATCTTCTCATTTGCATTTGCTATTTTTCTCACCGATCTCATTGTTCTTTACTTGGCTTGGAAGGAGAAAGGGCGTACGTGTGGGTTCTTGGGCGATTTGTGGAGTGGTATTTTCACCTTCCTTCCATTTGATCTATGCGGGGACAGTCCTCATCACTTTGGCAGATTTCCTTGAAGCATCAAGTAAGTTTTCTCGGGGAAGTTTCTCTCATTATTTCTCTATCCAATTGTTACTGCATATTTAACTTCTTTAAAACCCTAGTTTAGTAAGGAGGAAAATTCACCGAGCTCGTTTTACTTAGAATTTGGAAATTCTAGCATTTGGGTATTTGCGACTACACCTTGAAACCGCCATGTCTCCTAGGACACCACATTTTGACTCCATTTGCCCACACAAAATAAGGCAGTCATATTTAGGCAATTCACTCTCCTTGTCTTAATCTCGATTTTTCTCAAGTTTTACTTCCCGGATTGGCTTGTACTGTTGGACATTGTTACACCTATCATCAAGTCATATTTCTTAAGCGTTATTTCATCTTAATCGTCCTTCAATTCATCACTCTGGGAATACTTTCAGTTTTTACCATCAATCCCCCTAAGGTATTGACATTGATTAGTTACATTAGCACTTATAGCCTAGATCATTATAATAACTATATAGTCACTTCATATAAACATTTTGTGCTACATTTACACTTTCTAAACCCTTATAGTAAAAAAATCCTTATCAGTGGCTATCTTCTTCGATCTAGGGTTTCACTAGCTACAGACCTTACATAGTCTATTACCATAGTTTGATTTCGTATTTTAGCTTTAGGCTTTCCTTCTAGGTTAGATCAAGGTCTCCCCCTTTGTCATTTGATTTCCAAGTGGTATAAAGTGAAATGTTTCCTAACTAGCGTGGCAACCGATCCTTATAAGTGGTTGGGACACTTGTAGATCACCTCTTTAGTTTCCTGTCTCCTCTATCGTCCTAAATAGGATACCTTTTTTGGGGCAACTACAAGTTGTGTGATAACAATTACAATGCAAAATAGAAGATGTTACACCTTCTCATACTAAACAACAGAGAGCTCTCTTGCTTAAATAGGCAAACTGGACCCAGGGGGCACATTCTCTGACTAAGGATAACTAAGGGCGAATTGATAGTTAACAAGAAGCAATCCTTTAATAGAAGGGACTAGTTGGAGTTTAACTTACAAAGGAATGCACCACCTCTCAAGAGGTAGGCGCATCTTCTCCTTGGGATTACCACCAACCAATCCAAAAATGCCAACAAGGAAGTGCACCATCTCTAAAAGAGATGCACCCCCTCTCTCATGGAGTTAACTTATCTTCACACAATTTGATGCCGAATAGTTTTCACTTAACTCAGTTTGATCATCAGTGAACTAAGCCACCATTGAGATCTTGTCCCCAACATGTTCCCAACTTCCCATGAAATTAGGAATGTCGATTTTGACTTTATTTGGTTTTTTTTGGCCATTTTCGAGAGAATTTTAATTTAAGTGATAAATAATCACTCAAACTATTCTCAAAGTGGGTTTTGGGGTAAAGTGGGTGCTCTGAGTTAGAAAATGAGCACCCCCATGGAAAAATTGTCCCCAACCACTTTTTTACGACTTTTTTTATTTTTTAAATTAAAACATTACAAAATCCATTGTTTTACGGGAAATTTTATTTTTTGCGGAAAACAAAAATAAACCTAGGGGGACCTAACACATGTTCATATGGCTCTAAAATAATGCCTATCATGGTAATATACATTGACACTTGGACTTTAATAACCTCCTAAGACTTAACCACCAGCCCTACGTAGTGTTGTTGGCCTCCCTTATCTTAGTTTTAAATATAGTAAGGAGAGAGTCTTTTCATTCATATCATCATTTGTACTTTTTTCTTTGCCTTTAGCTTATTGGAGCAAGTTGCTATGGCTTCCTCATGAAACCTAGGACAATATATGAACTCTAGAGGAGACTTCTTTGTTGGAGCTTGATCCTTGTGAGATTGTAGGGTTTTCTCTTATGAAGAAGTTGTTGGTAATGATCAATCCTCTCCCTTTTAGATATTCTAATGTACTTGGTCTCTCTTATCTTAGAGCACTAGAGTTTCTTGAAGATTCCTAAGGTTATTGTTCTACCTTAAGAATGCAAGAAGATTAGGGTTTGGTGGTAAATCCTATGGTGGATTTGTGTACAATAAGAAGATAAGAGGATGTCTTTCCTTGGAGGACGTGTTGGAGAGATTCTTGCACATTGGATCTTCTTGGTTGAGCTAGGGAGAGATTTTTGCACATTTTTTTTGCTTTGCTATTCACAGTGATTTATGTTTTGCTGATTTGACATAAGTAAAATAGCAAATTGTTAAGTGATTCATGTTTTAAAATCTAAAAGAAGTATATAAGGGGCTACATTTACTGCTGTTAAAGTACATTTTCAGATCTGATTGTTGGCTGATAAGTTGGCCTGTAAGGGCCGAAACTTATGTCTTGGTTTGGTATCTTTTCTCCTTGAATTGCTGTGAAATTTGGGGCTGTTAATAATGAATTATTGTGATCTTTTCTCTGCTGTTTTGTGCTTTAATTTACAATAGTCTAAAGGATGAAAATACTAGGGCTAAGATCTGAGAAAACTGTTATCACATTAGTAGCAGCTGGAGCTACTACTCATTTTTGCTGACCAGATGTCATTTCTCAGCGAGTCCTTGCACTTGAGATGAGCACATCAGAGATCATGATCAATGCATGATCCTTATTCAGTTCAACTAGATTATTCATGGGCAACAACAACAAGGACACCTTCATTACAGAGCCCTCTTTACGACCTCTTTTGGGATACTTGTTCATGCCTTAGGTCACTTTCGCAAAGCAGTCAGTTGATGAGGCCTTTTTCCTTTCCATGCAGTTTCAGTGTAGAGAGAGTTTCGAGGATCAACAACAGGATCCGAGCAGGTATAGGGATTGAGGTATACAATTGATGGTTTTACTTGTATTGATGGATTGACTATGTTAGGTAGCATTCACATTGGTGATTATGGTTTGTATTGGTTTCCTTAGCAAGATTTGCATTTGGAATAGTGAAATGATTCTAGTGTCAAGTTCTTTGTACATGTTTCTCTTTGGATTAACCCTCATGTAAGAGATAGATCAGTTCCCCATATTTTCGTTCCACAATCACACTCCTTTCTGTCCATCTGTTACTCCATTTTGTATTGATAAACTCCCTTGACTTGGATATCACTAGTGAACCTAAAGACCTTCCCCACTGTGATCTCTTTGTATGGACAACATCCATGTTTACTTGTGTTGCGACTCTGAAGTGTGTGTCTTTGCTTTTAGTCCTGTTGATCTCTCTTGTCCTGTAACTCAGGATGTTTGAGTGCAGTTAGGTTGGCATAATTCATCGAAAATGTTATCCCCTAAAAACGAAACAAGTATTCCTATATCTGAAATGTGAAATATCAAATCTCCTTGAAATTAGTTAATGGCTAAATAAGGTAAGCACTCAACCTTTGTATGATGTAAGGCTTACTTTCTCGTAAAAAAGGCATTACTCTAGCAACTCCGTTGGGGCTATGGGTTGGTAGCAGAGATTAAGGTCATGGTGGTACTGGGGCCCACAAGGATTTCTAGGTCTAGTACCTTTTAGTTATGAAGCTAACTAAAGGAAATCAAATGCTAAATGAGCTTCAATGCTATATTTAAAGAAAGTGCAAATGTGAAATGAAAGTGAAAATCAGATGCAATTTGCAATGAAATGCAAATGAAGTTTGTTACCAACTATTTTGTACCATAGTTGAACCTCCTGTTGAGCCGTCATTTGATGAACATGGTCAATGTTCATATCCAGTGTATCAGAGGATGAAAATGTTTTGCCTAGCTAATTTTGGCTAGTCAATTTTTTTTTATGTTGAAATGACCATGCCCCATGGGTTTTTTGTAATATAGTGTGCTAGTAGGGGTTTTGAGTGGCTCGGTCCCCTAAGACGTAAAATTTCAACTAAGGTATTCCAAGGCGTTTTTTCCCTTGTTAATTATGCTTTGCCTATAGCCGAGTATAATCGATGAGGTTTTCTCTCGCTTCCTCCAAAGCTGGAATGCCCGATTTTGAATTTTGGGCCATGGAGGGTTATTAGAGTCCAACTAATAAATATGAACCTATTAGGCACTATTGGTATGTTCTATGGTCATTTCCTAAGCCCCGGGATGCTTTAAAAATTTTGTCAATTTTTTTTTACCGTCGGCGTTGAGTTTTTAAAATTTTTATTTTTTGACTATGGGGAATTAATTAAAATTTTCAATTAATTAAACCATTTTGACCATGGTTTAATTGAAAATTTTCAATTTGTAATAATTAAGTGGTCCGGGGGGTGTTTTTGNCTCATTTAAACCCTAGACACACTTATCCTAAGTTTCGGACTATTATTTGGCCTTGGAATTAATATTTTCTCAAAAAACCCAAAAAATGAGAAATATTAATTAAAAGAATAAAAAATAATAAATTGGAGAAAATCAAAATATCTCCAAAAAAGACCAAATTGAATATAATAAAGGGCTAATTAGCTCGGCTTAATTTATCGGAGATGATTCCAATCAATATCAATCAGTTTTAGATCAACTATCGGAGTGCAAACTATTTCGACTTGCAATTCATTGAGTTTATTGTTAGTTATTGAGATTGTCTTTTCTAATCAAATTCTCCGTAGTTTTGCAAGTCGATCTCACCAGACAATCAAGTGCACCTTGTTGTGGAATGAAATTGTGATTTACTCAATGATGTTAAGCAAGGAGAAAGGACTCTATCAACCATCGAGGATGAGGTGAGTACTCGGACTTTTCTTACAACTCTAGAAACCATTTGTCACTATAAATAAATCTTCTCTTTCAAAACCTTTTGTTAATGAATGTTTAGTCTATTGGGAAATCTCTACTTGGGTTTTTGTTTGTACTACATCTTAAGCAAATCTACAATCCAAGCAAACCTATCTCTAGAATCCATATCACCCTAGGTGTAGGCACTGATCCAATATTTCGATTTCACCAAGTTGACATTGTTCACTTTACCTTGCATGCTTGTTTGTTTGTTGCCATATGTTGTAAATGAATAACCATTAGTGTGTAGCAAGCCATCTCTATGTTAGGGTCTTTAATTATACACAATCCATCTCCCATCCTTGTTTTCTGTCACAAATAATTGATAATTTCCTCAAAATATAATTCCAAGAAGGAAAATTGGAACCGTTTCGACCTTAGCACTAAGTTCCTAGACTTCAAGTTAACTTGACTATTGATCCTTTTCCTTGAGTTGGGTTGAATGAACACATTTAGCTAACCACACAACCAACCACATAATATCACTTGGTAGTTAGTTTTTTAAAGTCTGGGAAGCCATCTTCAGGGTATCCTTAGGAAATCAACTTTTTAATCTTTAGAAGTACCCTATATCCTTTCAAAAAGGGGTCTAGCAAATAAGCTGTGCTTGGGATACCTCCCGTGGCTAGTTTGGTTCCACCACAAGTGGGATCGGGAAGACTAAAGGGAGAGGAATCTACCTGATGTGACACCATCTTTGGGGGTAGGATTGTTGAGGTATCATGAACCTAGTGGCTTGTTTCTCCGTCATCTTGGATAGGATTTCATCGCTTAGAGCTACTGGAGATTTTGTGACAACATGTTTTATGGAGTGTTTTGGTTTTGAGGATGGTTTGATGGTTTTAGAGGCTGGTTTTGTGAAGCGCCCCTCTCTTTGAGGGTGGTTTATTGCATATATATGGTTTTATGATGATTCCTCTTGGAGCGCCCCCCCTATTTTGGGTGATATTGTAAGGGTTTGAGCATGTTAGTTCTAACTTCTAACTACCACATACTTTATCATTTTTTACCATAACTTGGTGATTCCCTATGTTGGATCTAGGGTTTTAGTCATTTTATTATTATTCTATTGTAGAGGGAGTTAAGTCCTATAAAAGGAACTCACTCCTCATTTGTCATTTGTTGTTAATTTTGGAGAATAATACCATCACTTTGGTTCATATTTGGTTCTTGTTCTCTTGGGGTTTCTTCACATGAGTTCTACTTGGTGCTTTTAAATTGAGGTAAAGCTTGTTATATTTCTATCCTTGTCAAATCAATTTAGTCCTAAGAAGAGTAGTGTTGCTCCATGGTTTATCATATGTTATTCATGTTGCATGTTTGAGGTATTTAGCATCTTAGGAATATTATGGGCTGTGTAATCTCTAGTAATGCTTCTGAATGCTGTATCTCAGGAATGTATGGGTTGTGTAACCCTTAGTAATGCTTCTAAACTAGGAACTCACAAAGAAGAAAAAACCAACGAAGATCACGCCAAGGTAGTCGTAATGTAATTTCAATTTATAGATTAATGTTCACTACCAACCAAACTGAAGAATGGGACTGTGATATGTACAAAGATAAATTAACATTGGGAGTGCTAAAGCATCTCCAAGGAACTGCAAGAGAACAAAAGGAAATGAGTACATATGGAGTGCCAAAAACAACTGTAAAGTAAAACAGGAAGACAGCAAGAAAAGAAAAGAAGGCTTTAAGAGATCCAATTTAACACTAAGAAACCCAGAATAATAAGATAAGAAGGGAAAGGTGCTAAGGAAAAATCCCTAAACTAAAATTCCCATCACCCAGCATCTCTCAGAATATCAAAGACTGAGAATAGCAACTGAACTACTTTGTATAGTTGAATGTAAGTGCCTGAACCTTCTTTTTGGACTACTACTTATAGGTGAATGAACTGCCTGAACCTTATTTTTGGACATTAAATGCCATGAGTTTTGTCATCCTCATTTTAACTTCCAAGCCATATATCAGAGAGTAATCAGGATATCAATCTAACGTTGAAGGCCTACAACTGAATGTGGAATCAAAACAATGTTATTGGCAACAAGCTTAATGGGAATAATCACACAATAGCACACGAAACTCGCATTGGGCCTCCTCTTTTCAAAATAAGATTCTCCAACTAATCAATATAGTCCAAATTTTGTGGGAGAAAGTGGACAAACCTATTTAACACTGATAGTGCCGTGGATATTCTCTGTGTGGCCTGAAGGTGCACATCATCTGAGTGGTAACATTCTAATCAGGACCAGCTTATAATTGTCTCTAGAATGCGCAAATGTCAGAGCCTGTACAGTAACAAGTGTCTGGGAATTGTATCAAAGGCCTTGTAGAAGTCTACAAAGCAACAATAAATATTCTGCTTTTTGCTTTCTCTTCCTCAATTAAAGTCTGCAGAGTCAAGATATTGTCACCTTTCAGATGATTGCGTACAAATCCTTCTTGCCCATTCGCTCAATTCTGTTTTGATTCAGCAAGCTTCATAATCATGTCATTTCCAGCAATGTGGAAAAAATATTAGCAAGGGTATGGCCTACTATGATAATCCTATTGCTGCTGGAGTTGCATTGGTCATAAGACTTGAAAATAGGGTGGATAACATGAGACATGAAGGGGTGGTGGGGCACATTGCAGGAACAAAAAGAGCTTGCTCATTGAAAAGGTTAGCAATATATGCAATGTTCCACGGAGTTTCTGGGATGGGGCTGTGGGGAAATGCACGAGGGGGACATGCGGAAGCCACCCCAAATTTTAGGGAAATTTCGGGGAAACGGGGGGACATAGGAGTCATAAAAATTAATTTCAAATATAAAAATGATAAATCCCAACAATAACTATACCATGTAAAAATAAAACTAAGTTCATCATCATGGAATGTGCATCTAAGTTCAAATTTCAAATTTGTAAATGGTACCGAACGATTATATTTGTACATGATATTGAACAGTGAACTATTACCAAATGTCAAATATCAAATTTCAAATTTGTAAATGATACTGAACTTTTACCATGTAAAAACTAAAACCTAAATTCATCATTATCATTATGCAATGTATATCTAAATTCTAATTTCAATGTTGTAAAAGATAAAACAATAGATGCTGAAGTCTGCAATAGTCAAATAGATACTAATCAATGAACACAGAGAAGTTAGAAGAATGAAATAGACTAAAGTCTAATAGTAAATTAAAATTTCTCAAAAATAGTAAAAAGTAAAGGATTGTCATCAGTATCTAGTGGGGCAGCTTCTAAGCCTCCCCCTAGGGGGGTCTTTTGGGTGTCCCCCCAGGGGGGCTTTTAGGCGCCCCCCCACACGGGGGGATGCCCAGAAGTATCCCTTATGGGGAAATGCGTTCCGTAACTAGAGAAATGTTTCCCCGCGTTTCCCCCAAAAGGGGAAATGGGGAAATGTTTCCCCGTTGTGGAAGTGTGGGGGTGCAAGGGGGCGCGTTTCCCACCTTGAGGGATGCGTCCCCATGGAACACTGAATATCTGTAGCCAAAAATGTACCCTATGTTTTAGGAATATGCCAATACACCTTTCAAGTTTTGAATTTTCTTTTCCATGGAAAATTTCCTCGGGAAAACCGTCCAAGTGCTTCCTCACACTGTGAATGTCTGGAGGGTGAATACTACTGTCAGACAACATGTATGCCTAAGCCTGAGGGACCCACATGGATTTGACCTTGTGACCTGCTTGGCCATTATGGCTTCAGCATGGCAAGTCAAACCACTTGAACTAATGCTTGGGGTTACTCTTCAAGTTTTTAATATCAGTTGCTTTGCCAGATTTGAGTTTGTAAATGGCTCAAAGCACCATATAGTCAGCGAAGAAATGACATACTGGTTGTCCAGCTGTCAGTACAGTCAGTGAACTATGAAGAAAGGATGTAAGATTAAATGAAGATATGAATGCTGACAAAAATATTTCTCTATTTTCCAATACAATAAAGTGTATACATATGCATAGTGCATACACACATTTGTACATAAATATGTGAATGTGGTATGAGCACCTGTACACTTCACAATACCATGAAATTTTTGCCAAGAAAGTATTTAATCTAAAGCGTGTCTGAAACTAAGTGAGTGACTTGTTGGACATACATTCCTCAAACCACAGAGAATCCATTTATAGTTTCTATTTATGTTTAGTGAGCTCACAATCACAATCACAATCTTGATATTGTTTTTCTGTTTGCTTAGGCCTGTAACTTGTTCATTATTTTAGATGATGCTTGGATGTTGCATCTCAAACTTGTGGGTTCCTGATTAATCTTTACAAAGTGCTTTCAGTTACATTGAAGAATATGTGTTACCTTGCTGTTCGGTTGAGACGATGATGGCCACAAGCTACTTAAACTTTGTGTTTATCTTGTTTTCGTAGTTCCTTTTACTATTCTTTCAACTGTAATAGTTTTATACTAACAGCTAAATATTTTTCTATATTGTTGGAACTTGATTACAAAGCTATAGTTGGCTTTGTCTGCAGGAGGAAGCAGGAGGGGGCTTGGTATTTTGGCATCCTAAAGGAGCTATTGTTAGGCAAAATATTGAAGATTTTTGGAAAAGAACTCATATACAGCATGGATATGACCTTCTTTACACACCACATGTGGCCAAAGCTGACCTCTGGAAGATTAGTGGACATCTAGAGTTTTACAAAGAAAACATGTTTAATCAAATGGACATTGAAGATGAGCCGTATCAACTTAGACCCATGAACTGTCCCTATCATATACTAGTTTACAAGCATAGCCTGCGCTCATACAGGGAATTACCCTTTAAAGTTGCAGAATTGGGTACTGTATATAGGTATGAGATGTCGGGAAGCTTACATGGTCTTTTCCGTGTAAGGGGTTTCACTCAGGTATGTTTCTGTATGTTTTCCCAATAATTAATTTGATGAGTAGAATCTTCCTGTCTAGACTTTGGTTTGCTTTTCTGAATTTAGTAGAAGCTCTCACAAACTGCTTGGATATTTTATTTTATTGTATAGATTTTGATGATCATGAATACCATTTTCACGTGCTTACAAGGGAGCCATTTTGGGTCAAGCTAAAATGCAAAATATTCAGACCTGCTCCTTTGAAAATAATGCAAATGGATACCTTGCATAAGACATTTTCTGACTACATACAACCTTGCATGTATTTTAGATCTACATACAGGACACTTTTCAAATAGTCTAGCTATTAGGGATGTGAATGGATTTATGTTTCTGACATTTTCCTTTTCCATCTGCACTGAATGAGCAAATAATTGCTAGATTCCTTCTTCAACTTGTCCCTTTGTTCATCTCGGCTTGGTTTTGGCAATGACTTTGCCCATGGTACTATAATCAACTTGTCAGGCAATTAGTTCTATCTTTGTTTTCATGCCTGACTAGCAAGTTAGCTTTCTCATCCATACGAATCTTAAAGAATTATGATTCTGTAGAAATTTCCCATAAAAATGACAAATAGTTTTTAATGCAACTGAGAAATTTCACCTCTTTCCAAAAAGTTTCCTGGATTTCAACCCTGTGAATTTTCAGCCTTAGGGCTGTTATGAAATACAAATAAAACAACAGCAATAGTGGTTAGTATATCAATTCATAACAACACCATTCCACTAGGCAATTCAAGAGCTAATATACCAATGTGTTCCTATTAGTTTCAGCCCTCTAGGGCAATTTTATCATGCATATGACATATCTGAAGGCACTTACGGCCCTTATATTCATCAATTATAATGGTAAATCACTTAACACATTCACCCTTAAGTTATGTCAGATCAGCATGACATACAGAGCTGGAAATTACAAACCATGTAGAATATAGAAGTTTGAAAATCAAATCTGCAATAAGACAAATATTGAACAACTGGAAACTTTATTAATATGCATACAGATGAAGTTCATGTACATACCATAGCCTTATCAAAATACTAGTACAACCCTCTAGCTCTCCAAAACCCTAGCTAGGGAAAACAATGAAAACCTTAGCCCCACCAAGAAGGTCCAACAAGCAGGTCTTGCAAAGCAAGACATCTCTTTGCTCTTCACTTCAACAAGTACAACCTAGGATTTTATCTCTAGACCCTAATCTCCAAATCTTGAAGGGATGAAGCAACAACCCTAGTATTAAAGATGCTCCAACAAGATGTTAATTTTGTAGCTCTACAGGTACTTCTATGTTGGGGGTGTCTAGCAACATAGGAGTCGGGGTGATTTCTAGACATACATTGTAAAGGTGGATTTACAACACCTCATTTAAATGGTTGGCCCATGATATTTGCATCAGTGTGAGGTTATAAAGGGATCCTTAGAGTATGAGTTCAACATCACAGTCACAGGAGTAAAGGATATCTTCTGTAGTGGTCATGATCATAGTTTTAAAAATTGGTGAAATCGGTTTCGGAATCGGCCGATTCATTGAGTTGAAGGAAAACCGAACCGAATCGGTCTGGAAATTAGTTCGGTCGACCGGTTTGGTACCAAACGGGTCGATTCAAACACTGAATTGGCCGGTTTGGTACCAAACCAATCAGAAAATCGGTTGATTTTTTACTCTTAGACATGGGGAGTCTGCAGACTTGAAAAAACACAAAAATTTCATTGGTTGCTTTGGTTTTTCTTGACCTAACCTAACCCTAGGGCCTAAATCTACTTAATGAACCCCTCCCCTCCCTCACCCTCTATTTCCCTACACCTATTCCCTATTCTCATTGTGGAGCAGCGCTGCAACAGTAGCAATTTGCATACAGTGTGACTTTGTGAGTGAGGGGCAGCCATGGGGACAATGGACTATGTAGTATGTAGCTGATGATGTATAACCATTGAATATGTAGTATGTATTTAACTATCTAGCATGTTGTTTGGACTCTACAGGCCATATAGCCTTAGATAACCTACAGGCCTCATAGATTATGTATTTTGTTCCAGTCCCAGTCTCCTAGATATGTATTGCACAATACACTTTGTAAAATATTCACTCTTAAATGGTATATACATGAGCAAACTTTAGATATTTTGTCTCTAATGCTTTGGAATCATGGATTAAAATCTTGAAAATGTTGTTTTTCTTTAAAATTTAAATATTTTATGTATTTTTTAGTAAACCGAGTCATTAAATTCAAATCGGCCGATTTATGACCGATTCATTACCGATTCCGATTCTGATTATGAGTTGAGCCTCGGTCGATTTTGAGTCTGATTTCGATTTTTAAAACTATGGTTTAAACTTTAAAAACGAAAGTTAATGAAACAATGGAAATGTTTACCTGGTTGGTCCACCTCTCTTGAAATCTTAGCCACATTATTGGCAAAGGTACCTGTAGCGGCGGTGAGAGAGTTGATCTGTCGATGTATATCCAATTGGTCCACCTCATTTGGGACCATGCGCCCAAGGCAAGAATACAATCCATCTGCTACCTCCGTAGTCGGATTTGGATCAATATGATCTCTATACTGATACCTTGGGTTCAGAAAATACCCAGCTGCATGTATAGGGCGATGGAGTTGATTGTTCCATCTTCTATCAATGATCTCCCAAATAGGCCCATACTTGGCTACTCTATCTTTGTATGTTTCCTTTATCTGCTCCTTTTCTTGATCCATAGCTTCATAAATGTAGCCCATGGCCAATTTTTCCCCATCAACCAACCGTAACACCTTAACAATTGGCTTAGTAATTTCCACAACCTCTGTTGCTCTTTTCCAAAATGAAGAGCTTTTAATTCTTTTCTTGGTGTCTTTTCCATCTTGTTTGTGGGCCCATTAGGATGACTTCCATTCATCACTTGAAAACATTTTCTCCAAGTTCTGTGCTTGGGAAATGAGAGATTGCAACGTGAGGAAGTGAGTTGCAAATCTAGTAACTGCAAGCCTAACAAGCTTCCTTCCCTGTGTGTGTCTCCCCATCAAGCTCAATACCCAACCGTGGTTGTAGATCTATTTGGTGATGCGTTTGGCATGCTCTATAGTGTCCTTGATCCAATCCTGTTTGCATATGTCCTCAAGCATGAGGTCTATGCAATGTGCCGCACATGGAGTCCAGAATATAGTTTTATGTTTTTCCTCTAACATCTTACCAACAAGAACATAGTTAGAGGCATTATCTGTGATGATTTGTACAACATTAGCTGCCCCCACCTCCTCAACAATCTCATCCAAAAGACGAAATAACATATTTGAATCTTTCACCTGATTAGATGCATCACGTGATCTAAAAAACATGGTTCCTTGTGGGCAAGAGACAAGAAAGTTTATGAGAGTATGACCCTTCTGATTGGTCCATCCATCTGACATGATAGTGCATTCTGTTCTGACCCATGACTTTTTGAAATTCTTCAGGTATTCATCTATGGACACTATCTCTTTTTGCAAAAGAGATCCCCTCAAGTCATGCATACTAGGGCCTTTGAATCCCTTACTAGTAGCTATAACAACATCCCACATAGGTTGGTAATAAGAAGAGCGGGCAACATTGAAGGGGAGATCGGCATCATGCCACTATCTAGCTATGTACTCATAGGCAACTTCTTTGTATTTCTTTTTCCAGTGGTCATCTAAAGTGGGCTGAACTTGTGTTGGAGGCAACTGAGAAGCATTGGCACTAGTAGAGGATGTAAAATAGCTTTGAATGCCACCCTTCTTTTTTGATCTACCCTTCTCTTGTGTAGCCTTGGAGGGTGGAACATATTGAAAAGGATCCCTAAGATCGATAGAAGGGATAGATGAAGAGCCTTTAATTGAACCAGGAGCATAGGTCCCACCCATCATTTCAGCAAGCCTCCTCTTCTTTCCTACTTCTTCCTCTATCTCTCTTTGCCTGGCCTTACTCTCTTCGAACTTCTTAAATTGATCTTGCATATCAGCTCTAATTTGTCCAATAACATCTAGTGGAGCTTCACATGCCTTCACTTGGCTTTTGATGGTAGCCAAGTGTTGTTTAAGCCTGAAAATTCCCCCACCCTTAATCAACTTCTTGCAATACTTGCAATACATCACCTCGTCAACAACATCTGCATGGGCCCATGCAGAATCTTTTGCTTTTGGGGCCATTTCTGATAGGCTGAAAGTTGAAACAACAATGAGCAAGCAATATGTTGTTAAAAACTTAAAATATTTGTAGCTTAGTGAATCAATTTCAAATTTAGAATTTCAGACATAAATAAAATAATTGTCTTTAAAAGTTTAGGCTTTTTACCCAACAAACAACACTATGATAGTTTTATGAGGGCAAAGTTGAAGTTTACTGTTTAAGTCTCTTTATAAAATTATAAATAGAAAATTTTTAATCTGGTAAACTGTAATTGTAATTTGTAAATAGCAAAATTTTATAAATTGCAAACTTTTATGTAATATGAGGGCAAACTGTAAGTTTAATTTTTTTTGCATTTGGTAAACTGTAAATAGAAATTTTAATTTTTTTTATAAAACTTTAATAAACTTACCTCTAATATTGAAGAGTGCACTGCTAATAAAGTGCTTTTGATGGCTGCAACAGCTTTTAAATACAATCAGATTTGAATATTGAAGTTGTAGAAGTATGCTGTCAGCCTGCCACAGGAAAACACTACCACAGGCTTGAAATTTGCAGACACTGCCCTCTTCACTATTCAAACTTCAGAGTTCAAACTTCAGACTCCACGTTGCCAACTTGCCACTGTGCAGACTGCAGACCGCCCAACTCCAGACTCCAAGTCCACGCTGCCAACTTGCCAACTCTAGCTCTCCAACAGTCCATCTCAGCCTCTCTCTCGACTCTCCAACAGTCCAAAGACTCTCTAAAGTTCAAACATAAAAAACAAAAGATAGAAATAGAATGAGTGAGTGTGTCTTGTAGTTGGGTTGGGTTGGGTTGGGTGGGTATTAGGTTAGGAAAAATAAACAATATAAATTAAAAAACAAATACATGCACCGACCTGGGTCGTAAACTGATCGGTCTGGGTCGTAAATCGGCCGGTCAGACCAGTTCGGACCGAATCGGTCATCGATCTGGTTTACCAGCCGGTTCGGTAACGAATCGGTCACCGATCCGGTTTGAACTGGTTTGGTACCGAATCGGTGAACCAGCCGGTTCCGATTTCGGTTTAATCGGTTTTTAAAACTATGGTTTAAACTGCAATTCTTAAATTGTAAATACTAAATACTAAATAGTGCAATTCTTAGCCAAATTCACAATCTAATTTGTTGAATTAACTACCTTGACTCTTCACATTTGCAACACAATGGTGGAAGGCATTTGGTAATCATACTAAACTATTGCAAAGGTTTGCAATTTAGGTCCTGAGTCAAACCTGCAACTCTTCTGGGTGTGAACGCAATTGGTCTTTGTTTGAGCGGATTCACACAAAGAAGAGAAACCATTTAGAGCAGAAACGGTTAAACGATCTAGTCTTTGTGCAGTACAACCTTCGACTCAGGCGCAACCAATTGATGAGCAAAATACCTGATACAAATCCCATTGTGTTGGATGATATAGATCCAACCTCAGATTGGGTAGTGGAGACCCAACCCCCAGAGTTTGGTGATGATATAGATGTTGAGCTGGAGGACTTGCTGGATGTTTTGTTATGCAGATCCTCTATTGCCGATGCCATCAGTTCATACAGGTGTAGATCCCGAGATAGCAGTGCCAGGCATGGCGGGCAGTAGTCGAACAGGACCTCGTACTTATAGTCGTCAACAACGTCGACATTTAGCCAATACTACTACTTTATTAGCAGATGACTTTGATCCTGAGGAGCCCGAGATTGAGCCAGATCATGATGCCTTTGCTAGTCCTTTTGGTTCTTCTTCTAGTTCTAGTTCTAGCAGTGGTGCTGAGTTTGATGATGATGTATTATGTAGTTGATTATGTAGCATTTTTTTTGGACTCTACAGGCCATATAGCCTTTACTATATCGGGCCTAGCCGCCTAGGCCTCATGGATTATGTATTTTGTTCTAGTTCCAATATCCTAGATATGTATTATCATTTATGTATTGCACAGAGTCCAGAGTCCAGACTACAATACACTTTGTGCCATTTTGATATATTGACTCTTCTATGGT
Source organism: Pseudotsuga menziesii (assembly GCA_001517045.1). Lineage (NCBI taxonomy): Eukaryota > Viridiplantae > Streptophyta > Pinopsida > Pinales > Pinaceae > Pseudotsuga > Pseudotsuga menziesii. The sequence continues at coordinate 1,027,127 of LPNX010133397.1, forward strand.
ATATACATGAGCAGATTTTGTTTATTTTGTCTTCAATGCCTTGGAATCATGGATTATAATCTTTAAAATGTTGTTTTTCTTTAAAATTTAAATATTTTATGTATTTTTTAGCAAACCGATTTATTAAATTCAAATCGGTTGATTTATGACCGATTCATTACATATTCCGAGTTGACCCTTGATCGATTTCGATTTTTAAAACTATGATCTAGACGTGATTAGGGCAGATAGATTTCGCTGTCGAAACCCCTTGTTAGTTGAAGACCTTCATCTCCAACCTTTACTTGCTGCGATGGGCCTAGATAGATCATCCAGGTCTATCACCAGTTATTCATCATATTCATTCTTCTTCGGCAATCCAGTATACAGAGAGAGATTTATTGCAGGTTCCGTTTTGCAGCTAGGGTACAGCTGGAAATCTTCCGAATAATTCGTTGGGACCCTGAATCTTAGTTTTCTTCATGCATGTAATCACTATCCTTCTTAGCATACTCTCTACACACTACTAGGTGATTATTAGTTCATTGTTTGCGTTCCGTTTTGCAGCTAGGGTACAGCTGGAAATCTTCCGAATAATTCGTTGGGACCCTGAATCTTAGTTTTCTTCATGCATGTCATCACTATCCTTCTTAGCATACTCTCTACACACTACTAGGTGATTATTAGTTCATTGTTTGCATATCCGGAGCAGCTAGCAGCATATTCGTGGAAGAAGGGAGACGTCACCATCTAGAGCATATCAATTCGCTAGGTGCCTTAAGAGAGGCAAAAACTATGCATGTGTCTTCCTACCTTTCAGGGAGGCCTAGACCATCACTCCTACAAAGTTTCAGCAGTAACGAACTACTCCTTCGTCACAAACGTCAATATCATCAGAAGGAGGGCACTCTTGTAGCTGGGTGTCAACGTCAGGAGAGAAGCACTATTATCTTATCTTTCCAGCATAACCTGCATGCATCTTATCTATTGGCAGACTATCAACAGTATTATCAGTGGTATGTGTACATCTTCTTACTAAAAGTCTTTGCCCTATTATCTCTCCAGATTAACTATTTTTTGGGGCCATTTGGCACGACACTTTTTGCATGCACATTTTATTCATCTTTCTAACACATCTTGAGTGTCTGAACATAGTAGCAAAGTACAATAGAATATCAGTTGGGATGTTACACATACTTCCACAAAGGGTATTTACTCTCTTGGGCTTGTTGTCTTGCTAAAATAGGGTTAAACTGACCATGAGCTCCACTAGAAGCAGTTGGAGCACTAGCAGGAGTAGAAGAAGATGTGCTTGGAGGAGGAAGAGGAGGAGAGGCTCTAGATGGGGCATTTCTTCCTTTCCTTTGCCCTTTAGCTGCTTCCCTAGCTGATTGAGACATTCTTCTTCTTGCTTGATGGTGAGCTTGACTCCGCTCAACAAATTCCTTCCTCAAATGCACTTGGAAACCCTTGCAAAACCTTCAAATCTCCTTGCACATGCAAAAAAACACTCTATTAGCTCTTCCTTGGCATTCCCTTCACTTGGAAAAGTAAAAAAAAACATGAAAATGTGTTTTTAAACTATCCGCGGGCGTCTTTTTGGGCGTTTTCGTGTCTTGTTTTTGGGACATGCTGTGATAGACGCGGGATATGATCCTAATTTGTGTTGGACACGATTTTTTTCGTGTCCTGAATTTTGGACACAAAAAAACATCATGTCCGACACGAATTAGGGCCGTGTTCGTGACTAACACAGCCCCATGGGACACATCGCCCATTATGGACATGTCAGGTTACTTAGTGTGTAATGCATAGATTTTTTGCATCTCTAAATGAAAGGCAAACATGCACATGAGGAGGTATTCCTGTTAAGTTCAAAGCTGCGACAAGTTATTTATAGTGCTATGTTATAGGTGTATATATATTTTATAGAGGTGATAAATAGTTACAAAAGGTATTTTGCTGGTTGGTCTACTGTTGAAAAACACACATGCAAAGATACCGCCGATGCACATGGAATATTCCATGCGTAAATTTACTGTATCGGTGGAAATATTTTTAAAATTAGAGTAGGTATTTTTGAAATGGAGAAATATATTACAAATTAGAATATATCACTGATGCAAAATCCTTGCTAGTTAATGCATTCTGTATTTTGCCTTATCCATTCCCTCTCTTAGTACAGTTCATTACTTCCTTCCAAATGAGATTGTATTCTAGTTGTGTTCATCTAGATTTTATTGTAACGAATTTAGAATAGCATTAGTTTCTAGTATTCTACATTTAGATGTAACCTTTTACCTGTCAAGGGCTCTAATACCAGGTTTTCTTTGAAATGTCTGGGCATTTCATTAACTCTTTCATACTGGTAAATCAGCTCACCTTTTGTCACAGGATGATGCACATATCTTCTGTTTGCCTAGCCAGATCAAGGAAGAAATAAGAAGTGTTTTAGATCTGACAGAAGCGATCTTGTCTCAGTTTGATTTTAAGAATTATGAAATAAATCTATCAACAAAACCTGAAAAGGCAGTGGGCAGTGATGTTATTTGGGAGAAAGCAACTTCTGCTTTAAGAGATGCTCTTGAAGACAAGGGGTGGGATTATTCTGTTGATGAAGGAGGTGGTGCATTTTATGGTCCAAAGATTGATCTTAAGATTGAAGATGCACTAGGAAGAAAGTGGCAGTGTTCGACAATTCAGGTATATTTTTTGGATAAATAATATCCAGACTTTACTGATTATGCGTTTTTACGGATTCAGATACTCATCTACTGTTTGCTCTAGGTTCTCTTCACAATACAATGTTTTCTCTCTCTTGGGGTTGAATAAAATGGATACGCTGTTTTTATTTAAAATATGGATTCTGTAACCTACTATCTAATGCAGTAGAGTGTTGTTCGCAGGTGGATTTCAATCTGCCTAAGCGATTTGATCTATTTTATATTGATTCAAACTCAGAGAAAAAACGGCCCATCATGATTCACAGGGCCATCCTAGGATCTCTTGAAAGGTTCTTTGGCATATTGATAGAGCATTATGCTGGTGACTTTCCGTTGTGGCTTTCTCCAGTACAAGCACGCATTTTACCTGTAACAGACACTCAGGTTAGTAGATTGATTAATGATGATTTATTGTTTTGCCAAGAAGGATACCAGTTGCTGAATAATTCTTTTCACTATATCAGGTCCCATATTGTCAAAAGGTAGTGGCAAAGATGAAAGAGAAAAATATTAGAGCGGAATTATCATTTGGTGAGCGTCTTAGCAAACTAATTAGGAATTCAGAGACACAGAAGATACCTTTGATGGCAGTTGTGGGGCCAAAAGAGGTTGAAAGTGGAACTCTGACTGTTCGTACGAGACATGGAGGAGAACTTGGGACCATGACCATGGATGACGTTATAGAAAAAATTCAAAAGGCAGCAGCTAATAGAAGTTTTTTATAGCATAATAAAATTCTTCTTTTAGATGTTAATACCCCAGTTTTGCAGTACAATTTGCATGCAAGAAATGCTTGTATATTGTTGGAAGATTATGTACGTTCTACCTTTTCTGCAGATCCATTGTCAGCGTTTCTCTACACACGCTGTTTAAATAGGCAATGAACTCAAAAGTGCAGTCTGCCATGTAAATAACGTCATAAAGTCACCATATAGATCAGTATGTGCTACTGCTGATTTTATGATGGTTTCAGTTATTGTCTCTAGTATGGCGATTTCCTTTAGTTTATTCTTTTTTGGGGGACAAATGTGCTTGTGCCAAAAACGAAGGCCAGCAGGATTTACCATATTAATGTATGAGTACATTCTGGCCAGGATTACATTGCATAGAAAATTGTGCAGAGTCTTGTTCAATTTTGTGGTAACTTGACATATAGATCCTTCTTTCCCTATTTGAGGATAGAGGATGCTGCATTTTACTGTATAGTGCTGTTCAGGAAGAGGTTAATAATATTGTTGTTTTAATATAAGAGTTTGTTTGTCAGCCTCTGTTTTCTGATAAATAGTTTGATTTGTTGGAACTTATGGATGCACATAATAGAATTTGTCTTGGTAACAATAGTTGAACCAAAGTAGAGTAAATAGACGTGCCTTTCTCTAGGTTACTTGTTTGCTTGGTTGAAACTTATGGGTACTCATGGAATTTGGCTTGGTAACAATAGTTGAAACGAAGGTTGGCAAATAGTTGTGCCTTCTCTATGTTACTTTCTTTGAATAGGCCAATATCAACGAATACAATGGGCAAAGCATATACATGCCCTTACAAGTAAGGTTGTAAAACTCACGAGCCTACATAAAAAAAAAGTAAAATCATTTTAAATGTAGCTATATATCCTATTGATAAGGGTTGCTTAGTCAACGAATTTTCAAAGTCAAAGATTTGGCTCTTTGTAACATACATAAAATATGTATAAATATACTAATATATTACATGATAATGATAATAATAAAATCACCAAAGGTTATGACCCTTCAACCTCATCACCAAGGAATGGGTACTTTCTTGTAATTCATCACATTTGTATTATTTAATTATGTTTGATCTTATATGGATTTCTCTTCCCTCTCCTATTTGGATTGGATGTTTATTTAGTTATCAAACAAGGTTGTTCATAACAATGGTATCAGAGCTTGTCTGATTCCAAACTTTGGCCGCACATTTTGTAGAGCATCTCTGATTTCGGCCATTAGGAATTTTTCAATATTTTCATCGTGAAAACTTCAATGGACAATATTATCATCAAATAAAGACAAAACCACAAGACGACAGATTGAGGGCATGAGAGTCGCAATCAACGAATATAAAGCATCGCTCCCATGCAAGTTGATACAGACATACATGTAAAGTTCAATCACTTGTTAATACTCCAAATTTGCAAAAGAGAAGAACAATCTTTGCCTCAAATTGGTTTGATTTTTGAAAATTTATCTAGGGAAATATAAGAACAATTACTTTGCTACAAAGAAATTGAAGGAAGATCAAAGGTTAAACAATTCAAGGAAAAATCCTAGTACATAAAACATCTTGGATAAACATAGGAATTCATAGATAGGGGTGCATATGTAGGTTTCTTGTATACCAAAACTAGCGATCAAGGGTGGGCAAAAAGAGCAGTTTATACATTTTTGTGAGTGAGCATTTATAGGGAAACCAACCAACTACAAAGGTTTACCTTGTAGCATCTAGAAACACCCAACCACAAATTGGGGTACACAACAAATTGGTGGCTTGCATTTTTTTATTTATGAATTTGGTAGTTGCCAATCATCGACGAGAAGGTTTCCCACACCCAAAGGATAGGCCTAATCCTTTTCGTTATGCTCGATAATCTCCACATGGATTTTACATGTGTGTCATTGGCAACAAACACACTCCAGGAACTCCACATCCTATTTAGAGGAGAGTTCTATGGTCCCACATTCGATCCCATGAATTGTTGGGAACAAAACCCCACATAGACCAATTGGTATACTCTTCTAGCAAGTGCCCAACATCCTTGTTTGAGGAGAGTTTTAGGGTTCCATGGAGTAGACCTCTTGCACCAAAGGGACCAAACCCCATGTTGCTCACTTGGTGCACTTGTTGCAGGAATCTAGGGTGTTATTGCCTTCCAGGTCCATTATAATATAGTTTCATTGTTGATTGTTGAAATAAAGGTTAAAAGTTGAGTGTATTTAAGATTGGCAATATTCCAAAGCTTGTTGCAAACATCACAATGAAAAGAACCATTGTAAATTCTAAATGTTTATAAGCAATTCGAAAGGGAGAGTAACTAGCTAAGATATTAAATAAGTGAAGTGTGAAATCATTTTAGAAGAGAAAATGAATGAGAATTCAACCCTTGACCTCATATTAACAAGTATTTTATCATGAAAACATTATCATATTTTTTTTTGTTGCTAATTGTTCGAAGACTTTATAAGTCTAAAGCATCATTAAACTCTTAAGGAAAGAGGGTGTATTATCTAGAAGAGATCACAAGTACTAGTGGAAGCAAATAATTAAGTCATAATTTTTGTAAGACCTTTGCACTTTATGTACCCACTTAATAGCAAAGAAAATTAAAGTTTTTACAATGGTGGTATCTATTGAAGAAAATAAAAAAAATGGATTACAACATCGAGCAAGAATATTTTGTCACAATTATACGAAGATGTTATTGCTCTATTAAAAATTAAGGACCTTTGCACTTTATGTACCCACTTAATAGCAAAGAAAATAGAAGTTTTCACAATGGTGGTATCTAGTGAAGAAAATGAAAAAATGGATTACAACATCGAGAAAGAAGATTTTGTCCTCATTATACAAAGATGTTATTGTTCTATTAAAATCAAGGGGACCATTCATGGCCCAAAATAAATTATCATTACTATTTGTCCATATGCCAAAGTTGTTTTTTCGTTACTAATTATTTTAAAACTTCATCAATTCAAAGCATCATTAAATTGTAACAAAAGAGGGCATACTATCTAGAAGAGACCACAAGTAATGGTGGAAGCATCTCATCATTTTTGTGGGACCTTGCATTTTGTACCCACTTAATATCAAAGAAAATAAGAGTTTTCAATGGTGGTATCATTTAAAGAAAATAATAAAATGGATTGTAGCACTAAGAGAAGAAATATTTTGTTAGGATTATACAAAAGATACTATTGCTCTATTGAAAATTAAGGGGTTATTCAAGGAAAACATACTATAATTGCTATTTTTCGGAACACCAAAGGTATTAATGTTAGCCAATCAATTATTAAGTCTTAAGCCAATTATAATTGAAAAATATATATTTTTGAATGTAAAGTGATATGCAATAAACAATCTACCTCTGAGAAATGATCAATATATTTCATATCTCAATTCAATGTTGTGCCTTTGTTTGAAAAATGTTGACATAATTCTAGATTCAACATTGATGGAAACATTCAAATATGAAAGTTGTTAAATTTGTTAACCATTGATCTACAGGAAAATATGAAAGTTGTAGGAAGGAAATTATGTAGTGGAATAATTAAAGAGAATGTATGCTAAACATGAAATTCATGCCACAAATTTAAGATAAATCAAACAAGAATTGCTCAGATAATCACAACATTAATCTTCATTCATTAATCAATAATACAATGATTATACAATAAATAGAATTTGAATGCCATGGATAGGATTCGAATCTACCAGCTCAAGCTAACTGAATAGCTAACCCAGTGTGTCTAAATCACTGCTGGAACTCACTAGTAGTAACTTCGGATGTCTAATTCAGTCTACAATCAGTTAACTGATGAGGTAGGTGGGAAAAAGGTGCCACTCTCCCTTCATGCATGCAAAAATGGAACTAGGCTAACTAAAAGTGATCTAACTGATTGTAATTGGAGGCTAACTCAGCATAACTACTTATCTACCACAACCAACTGATGAAGGCTGCTGGTGGCACTCAAAATGGGCTCCTATAATGTAGGGATTAGTTTTAGAGGCACATAAACTCATGCATGCACATGCAATAAGTGGCAGATAACCTCTGTATGTGTCCTCCACACTCTAGTACAATAATAATTACCCCATAAGTTAGGAAAATAGACCAAATAGACTATATTGGACAAATGAGGACTAATTAATCCTAACACCCTCCCTTAATCTTAACTTTGGACAACTTGAGCCTTGACAACTAGGATAAAAGTCAACCATACAATCTAAATGACATAAAACAAACTGCTTAATAAAATAAGGAAAATGGGCAAAACCTCATGGAACCTCCGCCCCCTCCCCGCCCCCCTCAAAATAAGCAGGAATCAAGAAACAAGCTATACTAAAGATCATTTTTTTTCTCTTTGAGCAAAAGCTTGTGAAAAAATTGTTGCAATTTGCATCTCTGTGAAGCATCCATGCAAAATCATGGTTCTTCTGTGCATCAACATCCTGGCATTGTGCATGTGAACTTTTCCATCTTATTTCGATCTGCGAAATGTTGATTTTGTCTCTTCTTTCTGGAGGAGGAATGTAAATCCATTTTGTTCATCAGTGGGCCAAATTGTGGATCAATCTTCTTCATCAAGTAGCATCTATCTGGAAGTTTGTTGCACTACTTTGTAGGTAGTGAAGCTGTGTGAGAGAATGTAACATGTTCATTCTGATACGAGGACCTCGTTCTTCTTCTATCATCTCGATCCCCATCAACATTCTCAGCTACTTCAATGAGCTTTTCAACACATTTAGGCTTCTGATTTGGAATAGGAATTGGATCTAGATCTAGATCATCTTGAGGTACAATCTCAATATCAAGATCATGTTGATCTTGTTCCTCATCTTCTGAAACCAAAATTTTAGACAACATATAATTATTTGCAAATGGAGATGAAAGAGATTTTTTACCTTCCCTTTTGAATGGTTGCTGAGATTGTTCTGGAGTTGAGTATGGAAGAAAGTGTGAGAATTCATATGCCTTGGAGGCATGGTTTGCAACACCTTTCACTATAATCTTCCCAGTTGAGATATCTAATATCTCCACGTAAGGAACAAAGACAACTTGCTTTGACGATCTAGTATGTGTTATATGATAAACATATGACAAATTTGTTGCAAGAGAGGGCACACAGAGTACATTCTTGAACTCTCCATGCTGGATTTTAATAGAACCTCTCCCAACAACTGGCATCTGTGAATTATCCCCCATATGAATGCTAGGCCCCCCTGAGAGATCTAGAGTAGTGAATGATTCTTTGGAGGCAACCATGTGGTTGGATGCTCATGAATCAATCAGATAGGCCTTTGACTTGTTTCAAAGCATGGCACCTCTCATATTCTTTAGTATGCTCTCCAACTTCATACATTTTTGCATCATTGTGGAAGGGCAATATTGTTCCGTTCAAGGAGTTTTGTCAACTGGTCAATGGTCTTCTTGATGCACTGGCTCTCTAAATGAAAGCCTCTCATACAGTAGGGACACTTAGTCTTCTTGAATGTCTTCTTTTTCTTGGAACTTGAGGCTCCATCAGAAGATATCTGATTCTCCTTTGGCTTCGAATGAATGCTTTTGGTCTCATTTCCTTTGTGATTCCCTCTTTCTTGCGCATTGTTTGAGTCTCCTACAAAGTGTGCTTGATTCTTGGAGGTCTCAATCACTCCCATTTGAACCAATTTATCTTGCTCTTGTATCAAGGACTCAACAAAAGAATCTAGAGAAGGCATCTTCCAATTAAGAATAGAATTTCTTCCAGAATGGAATATAGAGACAAAGACTGAGTACTCTGAGCCAAGCTTTCTCAACATTGACATCACAAGCTGCTCATATTTCCTCTCTAATCCACATTGTTTGCATTGCAGTACTAGTGCCTTGTACTTTGTAAATAATTGTTGAATAGTTTCAAAACTGTTGGGCTGTAGCGCAATGAGCTCATTCTCCAAAATATGCCCTTGAAGATCATCTTGAATGTCAAACAAAGATTCAAGCTTATCCCAAGCTTCCTTCGGAGTCCTTAGTTCCTCAAGGTGGAACAAAAGATCCCAGTAGATGTGAGTGCACATGAAGCCGATTCAAAAACTTCTTCTTCTCAACTTACTGTTGGGGGTCAACTTCTCTGCCCATTGTCATCCTAAACAGGCCAAGATTGCGCAAGGCTACATGCATTTCTTCCCTCCAATCAGTGTAGTTGAAGGGTGTAAGGATTCTAGGTATGAGAGCTGAAGAATTCTCTATCTTTCTGTATGCTAATCAGTCAATTACTTAAGAAGCTACATAGTACCTACAAAGAACACTGCAAAACCAATTCAATTCGCAATCATATGCCAGTTCAAGCCTTTCCACCTCGACATGTGCACTTTCTCAGAGTCCGTCACACCTGGATAGACTTATCTGGATAGAATCCAGAGGGAGCAATGGTATGATTCCAGGATTTATGTGGAAACTGAACTGCTTATCGTGCACAATGGAGATCCGACAAGACATGCTGCTAGCCTTAACAAGGCTCTGATACCATGTTAAATTTGTGAACCATTTATCTACAGGAAAATATGAAAGTTGTAGGAAGAGAATTATGTGGTGGAATAATAAAAGAGAATGTACACTGAATAGGAAATTCATGCCACAAATTTCAGATAAATCAGACAAGAATTGCTCAGATAATCACAACATTAATCTTCATTCATTAATCAATAATACAATGATTATACAATAAATAGAATTCAAATGCCATGGATAAGATTCGAATCTACCAGCTCAATATGACTGAATAAGTAATTCAGTGTGTCTAAATCACTGATGGAATTCACTAGTCTAACTTCATATGTCTAAATCAGTCTACAATCAGTTAACTTATGAGGTAGGTGGGAAAAAGATGCCACTCTCCCTTCATGCATGAAAAACTGGTGCTACGATAAATGAAAGTGATATAACTGATTATAACTAAAGGTTAACTCAGTATAACTGCTTACCTACCACAACTAACTGATGGAGGTTGATGTTGTCACTCATAGTGGGATCCTATAATGTAGGTATTAGTCTTAGAGGCACATAAAATCATGCATGCACATGCAGTAAGTGGTAGATAACCTCTATGCGTGCCCCCCACACTCTAGCACAGTAATAATTACCCCCTCAGTTAGGAAAATAGACCAAATAGACTATATTGGACAAAGGAGGATTAATTAATCCTAACATGGGTACCTTTGCTTTAATAATGAAGAATAAATACTTGACATTTTGTTATAATCAAAAGAAGATGATATTGTACAATTGTAAGGTGAAGTTTTACTGAAGTTCCATCCTCAAAAGGCATAAAAAATGTACCATATGTGAATTTTCAAAATAATTAGAAATTAATAGAGAAGTTGTAGGATCTCCAAAGAAATTTTGACAAGGTTTTAGCTAATGAAGATGATGAAATTTATTTCCTTAGAAATCATAAGCAAATATTGATTGCACGAAGCAAGAGTTAAAAAATAAGAAGAAGATGCAACAAAATATCAAGAAACAACTATTTGACCAAGAAATGCTAATAGATTGAGTTAAATCAACAAAACTCGCAGAAGTCAAGGTACATTATGTAGATAGGGGATCATTGACATATGCAATAAGAGATAAAAAGTTAAGTGTTTCCATTGAAAAAATCTTTTCTATTTTTAGAAAAGTCAATATTTGAGTACCCAACAAAGTGGCATCCACAAAATTGGGTATAGTGTAAGTCTCATCCATTGCCACCAACAAACTTATATTTAAGCTCAAGGGCATTAATACACTAGGGAACACTGAAGCACCAATTCTTGATTTTTGTATATTAGAAGGAAACTCAATTGTTAGACCCTATCATCACCCTTATCTTAGAAGTCGTTGTAAGGAACAATCACCATATATTTGAAAGAAAAACCATTCCTCATTTCTAGATATCATGATGCCAATTTAATGTGTTTACAAAGCTATATTCATAAACACAATCGAAGAAGCTTGATAAAATGTCTCACCATATAGTACAAGAGACAACCAATTTAGAGTGGATTGAACCCTCCATAATGTGACATATTGTTCAAATATTTGAAGATCTACTCTTTGTTTCCTTAGTCAACACGAGTAACAAAAGACGTACAATAAGGAATGGCGATGTAGCTACTCTTAATTATGATTTAAGAATAAAACATCCTTGGAGGGGAAGTTATGTAACACATGTAAAATATGTATAAATGTACATCATATACTAATATATTGCATAATAATAATTATAATAATTAAATCACCAATGGTAATAACCCTTCATCCTCATGACCAGTATATGAGTACTTATACCATCATGAGTGCTCTTGTGATTAACCACACTCATTTTATTTAATTTTTTTTAGCTTGCATGGCTTTCTCTTCCCTCTATTATTTCGATTAAATGTTTATTTAGATATCGAACATGATTTTCCACCAAATTTTCAGAGCAATGATGGGTAGATTTGGGCATGTGCATTTAAGATGAATTTTGAATATAAAAAAACAGTGATACTTTATGAGACAATAAAGTCATTGAATATAAATTGATTATGCATTGATTGGATTTAAGTTAGTTCTCTATGGAGCATGTAGGATAAATTGAAGATATTAGTCCAAATTGTTAGAATTTTAATGTTTACAATATGATTATGTTAGATCTTTAAACAATTTGCAGTATATTACAATAATCATATGCAATAGGATCAATGAAAAAAAGACAAGCACATCAACACAAAAGACACAAATATTTTCATTTGGGAAACCACAAGGAAGAAAACCTAACAACTTATTTAGTACAGATTCTATTACCAAGTGCTATGCCAAACCAAGATAAGATAAACCCCAAAGACAATCATCTTCTTCTCTTCTCCGACGACCCTCTTCTTCTCTCTCATGCACACTTGCTTGAGTTGAGTGTGTGTCCAAATGGGAGGTATGCCCTCTCTATTTATACTCATCAAGTGAGTGACCTTTTTACCTAATTGGGTCGACTTGTTACTCTTATAAGGATGACATATCTATGGAGATACAAAATAACGTTTATATAATATTTCTTGTGTGTACTATTGACTCGAATTACAACTCGAAAGGTTTACATTGATTATTTCAAGTACATTTACATGACCAAGTACATCAAAAACATCTCCTGAAGGAGGTACAACAATAATACAATAAAAGTACAATAAGAATATCTTCTAAAGTTACACAAACTTCAACACTCCCTCTTAACAAGGAAGGTATTCTTTTGTCATAGTCATCATCCCTGGACATCATCATTAGATCTCATCATAATCACTGAATATCGTCACTGAACATCATCATTGGAACTCTTCACTGCTACTGCGACTTGGTATTCGTGCCATTGACTTGTGACATCTATTGAATCTATACGTCATAATAAGTACGTACAAAAACCAACGATGGGTGTACCTCATATCAGTGCATCAACCAACCCTTTTTCATGTTGGGAGCTACCCTCATTTCAGTGCATCACTAGCACTTTTTCATGTTGGGTGCTACCCTCATCTCGGTACGACACCAACCATTTTTCATGCTGGGTGATACCCTCATATAGGTATGACACTAGCCCTTTTTCATGTTGGGTTCTACCCTCATCTCGGTGCGACACCAGTCCTTTTTCATGTTGGGTGATACCCTCATCTCGGTGTGACACAAGCCCTTTTTCATGTTGGTGCTACCCTCATCTCTATGCAACACCAACCCTTTTTCATGGTAGGTGCTACCCACATCTCGGTGCGACACCAACCCTTTTTCATGTTGGGTGCTACCCATACAAATCCAATCCTTTTTCATAATGGATGTACCTAACACACGTATTCCACAGAGCCAAACCTTTTTCTTGCTAGATGTGAATACCTCTAATATGGAACAGGAACTCATCACTCCCTCTTGTGATGGAAACCGATTTGAACAAATCCAATTTTGTCCCTAAAGTACTCAAACTTCATTCTCTCTAGAGGCTTGGTCAATACATTCGATTTCTGCTCATCTGTCGCAATATACTGGAGTGTCATTGCTCCTCTCTGCGCCATATTCATGATAGAGTGGTACTGGATCTCGATGTTCTTTGAATTTTCATGGAACATTGGGTTCTCAGACAACTTCACATAGCTCTTGTTTGCAGAACACACAAGTCATTTCTAACTTGACATCGAAAAATCCCGCAAGTAGCTTCCGAAGCCACACTGCCTCACAGCTTGATGAACAAGATGCAATATAGTTTTCCTTGGCTGTACTTAGTGCTACACCCATCTGCTTATTGCTGAACCAAGAAATCGTGCTAGATTCCAAACCAAAACAGCACCTTGAAGTGCTCTTCCTATCCACAAAACTGCCAACCCAATCTGAGTCAACATAGCGCTATAGGATAATCCTATGATGTCTCACATATATGAGGCCATACTCAATCGTACCCTTCAGGTACTTCAACACATGCTTTGCTGCAATCATGTGAACACGTCTCGAATCCACCATGTACTTACTCAAGGTGTTCACCACAAAGCATATATCTGAACTCATGTTCGTCAAGTACATCAAAAAACCAATCATTTTCCTGCAAGCTGTGGCATCAACTGTCTCTAAAGTAGTATCACAAAACAACTTCAAGTTTGATTCCATCGGTGTAGCTATGGTATTGCAATCCATTATTCCGAATATATTAAGGATCTCTACAACATATTTTCCTTGAATAAGGAAAATATATTCTGGATTCTACCACACCTCAAAACCTATCATACCCAGGTATTTCATCTCAAACTTTGTTACAAGTTTCCTCTTGCGCTCATCTTTGGGATTCTCGTCCTCTGTAGGAATCCATCTTCAACCTTGCAGCAAAGGTTGAGATCTACATCACTCTATGTGATGCTAAATCTTCTCATGTAACTATATGCCATGGGATCCTTCTGAGCCCGTACAAATCCTTCTTAAATGTGTGCACATGTGGTTCTCTGTAGAGAGTCTCGAGTCCTGGAGGTTGCTCGATATGAAATTCTACTTTATTGAAGAAGTGTGTCTTGGCCACTAGAGAAAACATCTCGTCATAACCGACTCCCTCTTTTAAGAGAAACCATGAACCTCGCTTTGTACTTCTGTAGAATGCTTGATCTCATAAATCTTCTTGAATGTCATAGATGAATCGTTGTCAATTGTTCTTCAAAACAAGTCTCATCATTCTTCAATTGTAAGTGTTTGTACATGATCTTTCCTACAATTCAAAAGTTGAGCTGCATGATTAGAAACATTTCATCATTTAAAAAAAATATTAATATTGAAAAATTCTTATGCATAAAGACATAAATCACAAATTCATGCAACTATCTTAGCCAATGCTTCAACACAACATTCATACATATCCCATATACATACAATAACTTTATATATGCCTTCCATCTCTACCAGAGCATAATTAAGAGCGTGCACTGCTCCCAACATGTTAACAAAGAGGTTTCATTCTAGATATACAATAGCGGAATGTTGTACAACACCATAAACCACTTACCCATCACATGCATATTAGTAGTATATTGTTCATGAATGCAAACACTCTAACATGCACAACACACTTCCTAAATATAGGAACATAAATATGTACACAACTAAACAATATAATTTACAAGAAATGACAATTCAAATACTTATCTTTGTTTGTTTTGGTAGGCTCCCTCTTGAACTTTGTCTCGTTACAGGAATTGCTTGGAGTTTCTGATAGTGTGCTCTAGTTCGTCATTTGATTCGGAGGACTTGTGCTTTTATTGCTCACGATCGATAATGCTGAGCAAGTCTTATACACCATAGATCACATGGAATTGTGTACATGTGTTGAATCTTTGTGTCCCTTTTTATTCATTCACTATCCCTTCTTATCCAATGCTGAATAGATAATAAGTTCTCCCATAGAGCATGATATTCATTTTCATGGGCTGAATCCTTCTGGATCAAAGTACATATTCCTCATCACTTGAGGAATCTTCTCTTCTTAACTGGTTCATCAGATTCTGTAGCATGAGCATGATATCTCTTCTTCTTTCCTTTCTTACAGGATGGTCAAAGCATCAAACATCTCCTTGGGAGTCTTCAAGGAGGATACATGTGGGATAAAATGATCATTGATGGAATCAACAATAATCCTTTTAGCATCGACCATATTCTTCTTTTTCTTAACTTTGTCTTCATCTCCCTCTGGCTCTGCAACTTCTCCTTTGACATAGTTTTCCAAGTCATGTTCTTCCAGTATGAGAAGTACTCTATACTTCCATGGCCGAAATTTCTCAGCTCTTTCAAGCTTGTCCTCAATATTGGTATTGTTTGTCATCTTGATAAACTGAGAACCTCAAATGGAAATAGAGAAAATAGTTCTTACCAATAAAAGTGCTCCAACCAAGTGCTTGCTTCAAGGTCTTCTGGAAAACTGCTTCTTGGTTGACCTAGGGTTTGACAAGGAAACCCTATTTTTTTCAACTTTAGAATCTTGCAAATATGATTGGAGAGAGAGATGCACCTCTTCAAGGAGAGTTGAGCAATGATCTTCTTTTTCTGGATCAATGGACAGAACTGAAAAATATCTGATGCCCTAGTTTCTACAATTTTTGAGCATGTTCCATTGTCCAATATTAATTTTGTTATATCTTAGGACTTCTTGCTCCTTAAGTTCTCAAACATTTTCCTAAGGTATTCCCATCTATTTTCTGTCCAACCGCATATGTTAGAGAAATATTGGATTCACCAAGTGGAATTTATGCTAAGTTTCCCAATGTGACATGTTTATGTATTGGTTCAATATAATGAACTTGTATCGACTTACACGTGTCATTGTTTCAACTTAGGGTTCTAAAACTCGCATCAAAGAAACTAAAGTATGTGCCCTTTTTGGAACATTTTATGAAATTCAATTTGGAGCTTCCTATCTCGAGATTAACATTTTTCACTAGGTCACCCATTTAAAACTGAATTTTGGAAGAGGATAGAACCATGTTTGCATGGATCATATCTCATAAAGTACAACGAATATGAGGCTGAAAATCCCCAAAAATGTACATAAACATTTCATCTTTGTCATGTATAAGTTTAATCTTCTGGATATTTACCAAAAGCAAGTTGTAGCAAATATGCCTAGATGACTAGATTTTTCCTTCTAGGGTTTCAAGCATGAACCCCTAATCTCCGATAGTTGCAACTGTAGCAACTGTTATGGATGTACAATGAATTCTTTCATGATGGCTCTGATACCATGTTAGAATTTTAATGTTTCCAATATTATTATGGTAGGTATTCAAACAATTTGCATTATATCACAATAATCATATGCAATAGGATCATTGAAAGAAAGGAAAGCACATCAACACAAAAGACACAAAGATTTTCATTTGGGAAACCACAAGGGATAAAACCCAATAAATTCTTTAGTTTAGATTCCATCACCAAGTTCCATGTCAAACGAAGCTAAGACAAAATCCAAATATGATAGAAACTTCTTCTCTTCTCCAACGAACCTCTTCTTCTCTCTCATGCACACTTGCTTGAGTTGAGTGGGTGTCCAAATGAGAGGTGTTCCCTCTTTATTTATACACGTCAAGTGAGTGACATTTTTACCTAATTGGGATGACTTGTTACTCTTGCAGGGACAACATGTCTAGGGAGAGACAAAATAACATTTATATAATATTTCTCATGGGTACTATTGACCTGACTTACAACAAAAGGTTTACATTGATTCTTTCAAGTACATTTACATGACCAAGTGCATAAATAACATCTCCCGAAGTAGCTAGAACATTAATACATTAAAAGTACAATAAGAATGTATTTTGAAGTTACACAAACTTCAACACAAGTTGGGTCATTATATAATTTTTCATTCTTTTTGAACTTTTTTGGGGTAAAAAGGAAATAACCGTACTCAACATAGCTGAGTGCAACGAGGGTTAATTTGTGTCAAGAGCTTCCCTGTGAGATAAATAACTATGAAAATAGAATCAATATGAGAAATTTGTCACCTCTAAAAGTTGACCCATGCTTTGACTATACCAAGTGGAAGTCATGTCAACTTTGATAACTCACACATGTGGAGCTAGCCTTACATGAAACTTTAAGAGGGGATTTGGAAAGGATGAATCTCTCTCTCTCTCTCTCTCTCTCTCTCTCTCTCTCTCTCTCTCACACACACACACACACACACACACACACACACACACATTAAAACTCATGTGGGGTGGATCAACTCCATGTGTCATACTTAACACCCCATAACCCACAATTCACACATAAGACAATTTCCTACTTGATGAAAACTCTACATAGTTTTTCTTTTATGAAAGGTGTTTTTTTCATGATTTTCAGTTTTTTAAAATTTATTTATGTATTTATTTATTTTAATTTTTTTCTTTCAATATTGATGTAGTAACACATTTTTTTAAGGGTTTTCTTATTTTTTTCTGATTTGATTTAGATGTGATACTGTATCTCTAATTTTTTCATCATCTACTTTTTTTTTGTTGTTGAATTTGTTATCACCATTTTTTTCGAGTGGTTATATATATGGTTATGTATCTATTTATTTTTATTTTAACAAAAGGATGAGCCACCCATTTCCACACTGCCATGCTTCCCATCTATCACTACTACATAATTACTAATATTTGATATTGTTTATTTATTTTCTCCCCGATGATTGTCGTAAGTTTGATGAATGTTCTTAGTTCATCAAACTTACGACATCTGATTGTTGTAAGTTCAATGAATTTTCTTAGTTTGTCTCTCTTACAACAAATAATAACATTGCATTGCGTTTCCGAGAAAAATCCTAACTATCATTGCAATTACAATGTACGAATATAAAAAGGTTTCAAAATATAATGATGGTGTAACATTTGTTGATTTCTGTTTTGGTCAATGTTCACATGGTTGACGAACTTCTGTTTCTAGTGTCTCTCTTGAAGGCGCTTTAAGATCTCTATTTTAGATTTCCTGAATTTTCTCACATATCATTTTATATCAAAGGCTTTGTTGAGAATATAGTTGTCATTGATGTCAAAGGAGTTCACGAATGACAAAGGAATAACCAATAGACATGGTATCAGGATGAATTCAGTAAACGACAAAGGATCCATTACATGGATTATCATTGATGTTAAAGAAGTTCAACAATGAAAAAGAAAAATCAGTAACAAGGTTGATGACAAGGGAAAATAAGTAACAAGGTTAATGACAAAGGAAAATCAGTAACAGGGTTGATGACAAGGGAAAATCAATAACAAGGTCGATAACAGGAGAAATATCTGCAAAGCAAGCAGTGGAAGATCCATAGATCAGATAGATCTACGGCTGGAACTTAATTTCGCAAAGTTGAGTTGTGAATTAGATAAACAAATATACCTCGTCCATGTGCTTTAAGATCTTGTGGTGGAGATCGAAGGTGGTTGAATATTAACGACCAAGGTAAATTTCACTGCTTTGATAGCGAGTTAGATAAAAAGGACGATGAGTTTCAATGTGAAACCAATCGCTGGGAATAGGATCGAGATCGATGGATAAGGTTGATCATTGAAATAGATCAACGGTCGTAAACGATTTCATAGGGAGAATTGTGTGGTCTAAGAAAGTTTTGATGTGCATGAAATTTCTATGAAATTTACTTCATCTTATTTGAAGTTCACCGTTGATTGATGGGGATCTTGATCCGATGATGGTAAAGAGATTTCGCTGGGTAAAGTGACAAGAGGTTAACAAATTCTGATGGGTGCGAAATTTCCATCAAATACAGTTTAATACATTTGAAGTCCACCGTTGATTGATGGGGATCCTGATTTGACGACGGTAAAGACATTTCGCTGGGTAAAGTGACAGGAGGTTAACAAATTCTGATGGGTGTTGAATTTCCATAAAATATAGTTTAATACATTTGGATTCCACCATTGATCCGAACAGATCTAGATCCAATGACCCTCAAGGGATTTCGTAGATTTAACTAGTAAGCCTATGAAGGAGCATCTAAAGTCAAATAATCCAAGCTTTAGACATATAAAGGGTAGTTTGAGAGCCTTAAAATGAAAGAAGAGGAAAGTATTGGGGAATACCTTCTAAGAGTAGATGAGGTTGTCTATGCTATTAGAGGTCTTGGAGGAAAATTAAAAGAAAGAGAAGTGGTGAGCAAGGTGCTAAGAACCTTGCCAATGAAGTATGACTCAAAAGTGTCCACTCTATAAGAACAAGATGAATTTGATGACACGATAGTAGATGAACTACATGGCATCTTCATTGCATATGAGATGAGGATGGGACATAATGAACTCTCAAGGAAAGAGGCAGCATTTATAGCCCTATCCAAGAACCAATCAAAGAACCTAGATGATGAAGAAGCTATTTTCATCAGTAAACTTGAGAGAGGTACTGGGAAATACAAAGGAAATATACCCTTGAAATGTTTTAACTGTGGAAGAATTGAACATTTTGCCAATAAGTGTCCTTACCCAAAATAAGAGGAGAGTGATCATGGAGAATATTGTTGTCACAAGGATAAGACCATGGGAAAGAAGAAGTTTAAGAAAAAGAAGAAGAACTTCTATTCCAAAGAAGATAGTGATGATGAAAGTGAAGATGCAAAAATCCTATTAATAGGGACAACAAATTCATATGAGGAATCAGAAGTGGACATAGAAGCTCAATACATGGCTGTTGTTGATGAAATTGAAAAATGTAGGAAAATAAACAAAGTTTTGAAAGAGAAACTGTCAAAGTACCAAGAAGAAACAAATCAAATTATTATGGACTTGAAGAACCAGCTTCAAGAGGCCAAGAAGATCGAAGAAGATCTAGTAGTTCTCCTCAAGGAGAGAATCCAAGATTCTGAAAAATTTGAAAAAGAGATTATTCAATTTAGAAAAGGGGTTGATGAAAAATATATCAAATCAAAGTTTGAGAACAGCTCAAGGATCTTAAATGATATCTTAAGTAGCCAAAGACCATCAAATGATAAAACTGGTCTAGGATATGACAATGTAAAGGAGCCAAAATATTCCTCTGTCACAAACCAAGGTGGAAATGAAAGAAGCTATGATGCACTAAAGAGTCCTGTTAAAAGGGAAGAAAGAAAGAATTATGTCTCATCCTTTCATGACAAAGACATAACTAATGAGGTGTCTAAGAGACCAACGTCAAATAGATATCAACATATCTTTTTGGGTCATTGTTACTCTTGTAATAATTTTGGTCATAAAGCCCTGAAATGCAGAGCTTATGGAAAGGTTTACGAATATAAGAAAGATACGTCTAGTAAACCAAAAGGAAGAAATCATAATCGGTTTGGACCTCTTCAAAGCTATGACATAGAGTGTTACAAATGTAATAACTTTGGACATATGGCTAGAGAATGTAAACTAAGGAAGAGTGTTTCAATACAAGATCAGAAACAATGGAAGAAGATGGAAGTTTTGAAGCAAGAAGATCAAAGATTCCTCAAACATGAAGGGAAATTTTATGGATACTATCATTGTTGCCATAAGTTTGGTCACAAGGCTGCTGACTGCAGAACCAAGGGAAAAGATCAAAGTTTGAGAAGGAAACAAGACACAAACATAGAAGATGATAAAGGACAAGTAAGCAGGATACCTCACAGGAAGAAATGGAGGAAAAAGTTAGATTACGAGAACTCAAAAGAAACACAAATTTCAAACATCAGTGAGGTCTCCAAAGATGATGATGAGCATAATAGTGCCATAAATAAGAATGACATCCATTATAAGGAAAATCAAGATGGAGATGTAAAAAAATGCACCGATGAAGATGAAGATGAAGGTGATGAAGAAGGATATAGTGATGATTGTGGGATTCTTTTCTAAAGGTATCTCATGATTTAAAGAGAACCCTGAAAATAACATTCGGAGGGATCATATACTCAGGGGGAGTTAAAGTCAAATTTTTTTAATTAGTATCTAATGTTGAAGTATGTTGAAAGCTATCTTCATCAAAGACAATAGATGATCAAGATTAAATGATAAGATTGGTGTATGGCTGACATAGAGAAAGTGTAAGACCTATGAAGTAACAAGAGAACAACAAAATGTGTGATTCATGAAGACCATGATGTCTGCAATCAAATAGAAGATAGATATTTCACGTTCACTTAGCATTTGAAGTCATGACACATAAAAATTGTTGACAGTGGAAGAAAACTCAAGTATGATCTAAAAATAAAAAATTCAGTCTATTGAAAAGTGCCAAAATAAGTAAAAATAACAGTGAAGATTGTGAAGGAACAATGGGTATTTAAAAAAAAATATATTTATCAGTTTAAGTAAATTCTTTCTAAATTTATCTCTCAAACTTGTAGCAAATCCTGTTGTTATCTCAGACCAAGGATTATGTGAAGACTTCTTAAGAAGAGCAAGTTACATAATACAGTTAAAAAAAAACCAATGTAATGTTGAGTGTAAACTCTGTCACAAAAATGTTGACAAAGAAGAGGAAGTACAGTGACAGGGGGAGTCCATGGATCTATCATTAAAGTTATCATTCAAGAACTTGTTGCAAGAAAGGGAATATTAAGATAAATTATAATACATTGGTTAGTACCAAGTCCAGTTAACAAAGGGGAGATATGATGACAGGGGGAGTTGCCAGAAAGAAGAAGACATGAAATCCTATATCAAAATGGGTACAACAATACAGGTTATCCTTTGTCATTATTGTCAAAGGAGGAGAATGTTTAGATGTTGCCATCAATGCCAAAGGGGGAGATTGTTGAGAATATAGTTGTCATTGATGTCAAAGGAGTTCACGAATGACAAAGGAATAACCAATAGACATGCTAGCAGGATGAAAACAATAAAAGACAAAGGATCCATTACATGGATTATCATTGATGTCAAGGGAGTTCAACAATGACAAAGGAAAATCAGTAATATGGTTGATGACAAGGGAAAATCAGTAACAGGTTTAATGACAATGAAAATTAGTAACAGGGTTGATGACAAGGGAAAACTAGTAACGAGGTTAATGAAAAGGGAAATCAGTAACATGGTCGATGACAGGAGAAAGATACACAAAGCAAGCAGTGGAATATCCACATATCAGAATTGAAGATCCATAGATTAGACAGATCTACAACTAGAACTTGATTTTGTAAAGTTGAGTTGTGAATGAGATAAACATATATACCTCATGCATGTGCTTTAAGATCTTGTGGTGGAGATCAAAGGTGGTTGAAGATCAATGACCAAGGTAAATTTCACTGATTTAATAACGAGTTAAATAAAAAGGACGATGAGTTGCAAAATACGAAACCAATCACTGGGAATAGGATCGAGATTGACGGATAAGGTTGATCATTGAAACAAATCAACAGCTATCAATGATTTCACTGGGAGAATTTGCGCGGTTTAAGAAAGTTTTCATGTCCAATAAATTTCTATGAAATTCGCTTCATATTATTTGAAGTCCATCGTTGATTAATGGGGATCCTGATCCGACAACGGTAAATAAATTTCGCTGGGTAAAGTGACTGGAGGTTAACAAATTCTGATGGGAGCGGAATTTCCGTTAAATATAGTTTAATACATTTGAAGTCTATCATTGATTGATGGGGATCCTGATCCGACGGTGGTAAAGACATTTAGCTGGGTAAAGTGACAGGAGGTTAACAAATTATGATGGGCGCGAAATTTCCATCAAATACATTTTAATACATTTGGAGTCCACCGTTGATCCGACCATATCTAGATCCTACGAACCTCAAGGGATTTCACAAATTTAACTAGTAAGCTAGTTAACGTTCTGATGGGAGTGAAATTTCATTGAGAAATAGTTTACTGACAACATGGATGACCCAAATCAGTCAAGAAAAGTTGCAAAAGCCTATCTTGAGAAGATAGATGACAATGAATGATTTCCGCACAAAGAAAAGTGAAGATCCACAATCCACATTAGTTCATAGATCAACGGTCAGGATTGAACCCGCAAAGAAATCAACGGTTCAAAAGAAAAGAGGAAGGCAAAGAATCACAAAAAGACTTTGGGAAATGTCACAGTTTCTCTACCCAAAATCCGGAAGATCTACGGTATGCGAAACATTCACATAAGATTGAAGGTGCATAAATATTGGTGTGGAAAGTAGAAATATCGAAATGACATGTTGAAAAGGTCACAAACCCACAATCTGAAAGATCGACGGTCAGGATAGCACTCGAATGAGATTGACGGTGTGGAAAGATTGGTCTGGAAAGCGAAATTCATGGAATGATATATGGAAAAAGTCACATATCTGATATTTGATTTCCATCTTAGATCAATGGTCATGGAGAGCTCGAAGAAGATCAATCGCGCAGAATGATACTCGAATGAGATTGACGGTGCGGAAAGGTGGTTCATAAAGCGGACATCGTAGAATGATATTTGGAAAAAGTCACATATCCGATATTTGGTTTCCATCTCAGATCAACGGTCATGGAGAGCTCGAAAAATATCAATGGTGCGGAATGATTGCTACAGAAAAAGTCACATATCCGCTATCCGATTTTTATCTCAGATATACGGTCAGGAAAAATCCCAAAATGAGATCAACAACTCAGGATGAATGCGGAAATAGAGATTGCAGAAGAACACGATAGGAAGAATAAACTGTAAATCAATTAACAAGGAATTGTTTTAGTTGTTTTTTAGAATCACAACAGAGGTAGATGACTCATTGGCTCAGTGCTATAGCGAGGGATTGAGTTCCCATGAAAAGGAATGATCTAAGAATGAAATGACGCAGTGGTGAAGAGATGCGTTCGCGGGAAACATAAAGGTATTTATACACATAGGGATGAGTGAGAGAAGGGGTCTCTTTGGTCGAGATTATAGAAGTAGAAGAAGAGACCAGTGAGTGTGATAGAGATTGAAGGGTAAAGAAATTTGGAAGATTACTGAAAACAAATTAGGGTTGTAGGGTGGTTCTAGGGAAGGAAACATGCCTGCAGGGGGTTGTAGCATCCTTCCAGCAGAAGCTAGTAAATAGGGTGTAGTAGCATCCTATCAATTGTAGCTGACAAAACAAGGGGTTGTAGCCTCCTTCCAGTAGTTGCTGGTAAATAGGGTGTAATACCATCCTTGTCTATAGTAGCAGGAAAAAACTATTTGTAAATAACAATTTTGTAGTAATAGAAAGTATTGGTGGTTTACCCAATTGGGCTTCCATGATAAATTTGTGTTCTGTGTTTTCTTGTTGATTATGTGTTTCAATAAGTGAATTATAAAATTGGTTTTAAATTGTTGAAAAGTTACAATACTGATTCATCCTCCCTTCTCAGTATTGTCCAATATTTCAACAAGCTTGTAGTTGGAGGCCATACCTAACTATTGGATAAATTGTAACATCTTGTCTTCCCTTTAAAGGCACATAATTTCCTCAATCCTTCATCTAAATGATACAATTCCTTGCTACCATATTTTAGGAAGGGTCGATCTGTCTTTCCTCTAGTTGATAGGTTTCTTGTCTATTGTATCTTAGGAAGGGTCATTCTTTCCTCTAGCTATAGGTTTCCTGGATACCGCATTTGAGGAAGGGTCAATTGATCCTTCTTCCATATGATGCTTGACCCGAGTTTCACATTTGAGGGAGGGTCAATAGATCCTTATTCCAGATGATGCTTGACCCAAGGTCCACATTTGAGGAAGGGTTGATCGATCCTTCCTCTATATGATGCTTGAATCGAGGTCTAAAATTGGGGAAGGGTCGACCGATCCTTCCTCTAGATGATGCTTGACGCAAAGTCCACATTTGAGGAAGGGTCAATTGATCCTTCCTCTAGATGATACAATTCCTGATTGCCATCTTTTAGGAAGGGTCGGTCGATATTTCCTCTAGACGATATGTTTCCTATAGTTGACTTGTATTTTGGTCAATGTTCACATTGTCAATGTTCGTTGAAATATGACGACGGGGAAGTACTATATAAATATGTGGTTTTTGACATTTTTGTTATAGGTGCAAACATTCGTAGAAGATATTTTGGTCATTGTTCAACACATGGAATGATGTTATTTTTTATCTCCTTGTTTCACATCCAAATGTCGATCTAAATACACACATTGGGAACGACCTAACCCTTAAACATATATACAAGATGTTTGGTTTGTGGAAGTTAATGTATTTACCATACTAGTATATGTGTATATTGTACTTATATTGATTCAATGGTTTCTGTTGTAATAGTGATTAGAATGCCATATAACATTACCACAAAAGAAAATGAAAGGACTTTGGATAGATTAAGGGAAGCATTGGAGGCAAAGGGTGATGGAAAATGTTATTGTCCTTGCTCTCGATGCAAGGGCTTCAATATAAGAAGACTTTTAAAAACAACAATTGAAATACATTGTAGGAAATATGGGCTTGCTGAAATATATTTGTATTAACTGTATTTATAAAGTTTTCTATTGTTTTACTATTTCATATACAGTTAATTTTAATTTATTTTTTGTAATTATAAATACTAAGTGTCCTTGGTGTGTGCCATATAATGTGTCAAGTACTAGTAGAAATACAATTAATGCACAACCTTGGGAAGATGGAGCGAATATTGAAGATCAAGTAAATCATATGGAAGAAGATGATGCTAATAATACAGTTGATGATGATGGGATAAATAGATTGATCTAGGACATATTTTCTCCAATGGAGGACAACTTTGATGATATTCATGATGTTCCTCTCCTTGAGAAGTCAGAACATCCACTTATGAAGTATCAAGAACAAATATTCTATGCTATAGCGTTTTTGGTGAACTTAAAGGTATTGAATGGTTTTTCAAATAGTTATCTCACACAAATACTAAGGTATGTAATATAATTCATCACATATGTATACATAAAAGTCTATTTTTTTTCTCTATTTTTAGTGTTTATTACTGTTTATATTATAGATGTAATATTTACGATTACTGTTATTTACATTAACTAGTAATTTTTTATGTTGTAGATTGTTAGGTGAATTTCTCTTACTACCATCAAATATTACCTCTCACATACTCTAAATTATATGGCAAATTTACGAAAGATATTGGAATGGAGTATCGGGTTATCGATGCATGTACTAAGGATCATATTATATTATGGGAAATATGCATTGGAAGTGAAATTTCCACAATTTCAAACCAATAGATATCAAACCGACCAAGTAACAAAAAATGTGCCTAGAAAGGCTCTTTATCATATTCATATTTTTTCATGTTTGTAGCAATTGTTTAGGTGCCAAATCATAACATAGTTTATGGATTACCATGCACAAAACATAAATGAAGATAATGTTTTTCAAATTCTTGCAGATGCTTCTGCATCTAGGAACATTGAAGAAACATGGCCAATTGTTAAAGAACCCCGTAATGTTAGGCTTTCTTTGGCAGCTGACGGTTTCACTCCATTTTGTGAGATCGAGCCTATTTACTCAGTGTGGCCCATTTTTGTCATAAAAATAAACTTCCTCCTTGTATGTCAATAAAGGGGGATCACATAACGTTGACAATGATTGTTCCATGCATTTTTTTTACAATAATCCTTTAAGATATCATTTCATTTGTTTTGTTTGTTGCATGATAATTTCTTATATATATATACAATCTATGTACTAATTATGTGTATTATTTTCAACCAATTAGGTAAGTACTAAGTTAAATATATGAATGCATATATTGATCTTCTTGTCGATGAGCTATAAATTTATGGGTTGACATCACTATGTATGACACCTCTAGACCAATAGAACAAACCCAATTTCAATTCCATGGAATACTTACATGGATAATTCATGATGCCCCAGGGATAACACATTTTTGGGGTATGTAACATACTATTGCAATTTAATATTATATTTTTTTTATGAAAATATCATACATGTTTTTCAAATATAAATTCCTTGGTATATAACTAATACATTTGGCATTAATTTGTATCTTGCAGGTTTGTAAACAAAGGGAAAATTTGCATGTTGAGTTTGTGGTCCAAGGATGAAAACTCATTGTTCAAGAATTTTAGGAAAGGTGGTGTTTGACGAGTATAGACACTTCCTCCCTAAGAACCACATGCATCGAACTACCAAAAAACATATTTACAATGAGAAAGAAGAGTTTGGATTAAAACCAAGAAGAATGACACCTCGTCTATGTAGTGTTTTTCAATTGTTTACATAATTAAGGCCTTTGGGAGTGAAACTCTAGGTTACTTAAGACCCTTGGAAGGGATGGATCTTCTTGATATTTTATATTTCTCACGACGGATGCAAAATTGGTCTCTTTTTTATCCTTTAACACTATGTCTAGTCTTGGTTGGTATGTGGAAAATTGTTCCTTGATACATATGACATATTAATATATGATGAATGGATTTATTGTTGGAAAAAATTCCAGCATATGTCTAAATTCTCTTTGATCCTGATGGTGGATTGCATATTGCGGGTCCGAAATGTCGATGA
Organism: Pseudotsuga menziesii; assembly: GCA_001517045.1. Classification (NCBI taxonomy): domain Eukaryota; kingdom Viridiplantae; phylum Streptophyta; class Pinopsida; order Pinales; family Pinaceae; genus Pseudotsuga; species Pseudotsuga menziesii. The sequence continues at coordinate 1,055,019 of LPNX010133397.1, forward strand.
TTTAATGTGGAACACATTGAATTTGAGAATGTTTAGCAAACCAACACACTATGGAAGCCTAGAAGAATACATATGACATATGTTAGGTATTTATTTAGAGGGATTCAAGAGAAATAGGGATGCAACACATTAAACAACTTCTCATTAATTGAATGATTTATAGCTCAAAATGTGAGTCATACAAGTCTTTTAATTTGTTCAATGCCTCGTAAGAATGTTTAATGGAAACAATATGTTTGCTTACCTCTTCACTAACATACGTTTCAATCAAGGGACAAGCCTTCTTATCCTTTCTCTTCCATATATAAATATTTATCATTTGTAGGCTACCCTGGTTCACTGTTATCTTTCTCTTCTTTATCACTCACCGATTCACCGCCTTCACAAATTCCATCTCATAGGTCATTAAATATTAAAGTGCGTTTGATCATTTTAAACCTTTTTGCATAGTTTTCTTTTCGAAGAGCACCACTCCAACTATAGATATAAGAGAATGCATGGTTCTGTCAAATCATCCAAGTGATATTATTCATGCATCAATATACCGTTATAACAATGACAATATCAATGAGATCATATGGCAACAAAAAATATATTAGGTCTGAGTTCTTTTCCCATGTAATATCGACAATCCATGAGCAATAATATAACCAATTCGTGATAGTTAGTAATGAACGAACGATACTATACCGCCAATGATCAATCTGACTTAATTTTCCACAACAATACTCATTACACAACAATACTTATGATACCCAATACTCAACTCAATAGGTATTCACGAAAACATCATAAAACATATGGTATTCTATAACTTAGTGGTAAAATGAATTGTAATATGAAATGATGTAATGCTATGGATCAACGTAATACTACCACTTAGGTAGGTATTCAACGGTGGCATGATAACATAATCCATTGAAAAAACCAACGGAGGATTAATAGTATTAAACACAATTCTCAACAAAATATGATCAATGGAACAATGAATATAATTCACAGCAGTGAATGGCACACACAATGGCCATACCTTGATAATTTCATGAATTTGTGTGTAGAATACCGCCAGTCTTTGAACACATACCATTGGGTTTCTTTACACACCAATGCAGCTCCAAAATCAATGATGATTCACCAATGCAACAACTTCAATGCAGCTCTATATACTTGCTCATGTAAAGAGACTTCACTTAGACCTCTCTCACTCTCTCTCATTGTGCTTCAAAAACTCAATAAACCGTCTCAGATAGCACTAACAAGTTGAGAGATAAATCTCCATGACTTTGAATAAGTGTAAATGGATATACATAGCTATATAGAGAAACTATTCATCTACCAAAAAGACCTTTAATATGCCACACATCTCTTCATTTCTAATTTCTCTTATTTATTTACATATTTATAGTAATTCTATAGGATTATTTAACATTCCATTCATGCCCTAATTCACCTTCATGGACCTAATTAGAAGTTTTGCACTCCCTCTCACTTAGTTAATTTAATATTCAATCAATTAACTAAACAATTAGTTAGAGAATGAGTTATTGTGGAGTATAGAGTCAAATAGAACTCAATTCAAGATAGTAAGCATGGATAACTGAGAGGTTTTAGCCTCTTGTTAATCCTAACTCATATAGTGCACTACATGGACAATTTTATTTGGCTCTAACCCTAATTTGAATCGCTCCTCTTTAAATATTGTACACCACAACTCATTCAAGTGAATGCAATATATCATTCAATTCTTCTTATGTGCTTCTAGTTTATTGTGTAATGATATATGTTATTAATTTGTTACATTATTTATTGATGAATGATTTGATTTTTACTATATATATCTTATTAGTTTATGTACCTAGATCTATTTGTTCAAATCTCATATACTACCAGAATGAAGGGGGTACTAAACTAGTTAGTGTTTCACTAATTTATTGTCAATAATCTTTATTTTATAGGTTGAGAAGGGATTTTGAAGCCATAAATGAGGAGTTTTCATCCACCAAAGAGCTCGTTTGCAACTCAATTTCATCCATCAAAGAAGTGCATTTGCAACCATCAAAGAAGTGCATTTCTAGACACCAAAGAGATTTTTTGCATCCATCAAAAAGTGATTTTGCAACCATCAAACAGAGATTTTGCATCCATGGATGTCCTATCTCCCTAGCTTAGTTGCTACACATTTGGTGTGCTCGATCCATTCTTTTTGAAGGAGGCCCCAAAATATTCACAACACATTTCCTACGAGAACATATTAACATACATTGAGAGAATGAAATATGCCCAAGAAACTTCACATTATATCGGATATGAGGACATATTCTCATCCATGATCGACCACTCAGCCGAGGAATACCCTTTTACGAGCCCGTAAGAATATGTGACCTTCACATTTCTTCTATCCATTCAAGAACTAGTCCCTAGAAGACTTTGAATAAATTTTCCGAAACCAAGTTCAAATTGAAGAAGTCATTGGAGAAATTGTCTGAATTCAATTTCTCATTGAAGAAGACCTCCAACATGTCTCTTTAGTATCCAAAGCTACAATTTTTTCTCCTATTACTCACCCATTTTTGCACAATTTGTTTTGAGTAGATTAACATTTTCTTTTACATTCTCTTTTTTTTGTGTGGGGAGGCGGGGGGGGGGGGGGGTGTTCTCGTGTGGTTTTTCCTTATTTCCCATATTTTAGAGAATACCTTTTGTGTGCATGGGTAACTAATATGGAGCAAATGTATGGGATCCATTTTTTCTTTCTCATCTAGTGAGGATTATGAGGGGGTGTTAAAGCTAAAATTATCTCCATAGCATCATTCACATTTTCTAGTCACCTAGTCCTTGAAATCTTGACTCCTAAGGGTATATAACCACCTTATATTCCACATAAAACAAAACCCTAATGTCCAAACATAGCTTGGCTAGGCACATTCCTAGTTTTGAGGGTGCCTCCTTTGATTTAGGGAGTGATTCCCCGATTTTAGGAATGCTAGAGTTTATTCTCAATGAGTAATTGAGAGAACCTTGCTAACTATTCTCTTAACTGACCATTCATGACCTAATTCACCTTCATGGACTGAATTAGGAGTTTTTCACTCCCTCTTAGTTAGTTAACAGAATATTCAATCAATTAACTAAGCAATTAGTCAGATAACTAGTTATTGCGAAATTTAGAGTTAGTATAACTCAATTTAGGATAGTTAGGGTGGATAAATGAGACCATTCATGCCCTAATTATCCTTCATGGAACTAATTAGGATTTTTTTCACTCCCTCTAAGTCACTTAAATGAATATTTAATTAGTTAACTAAACAACTAGTTAGATAACTAGTTATTGTGAATTTTAGAGTCAATATAACTCAGTTTAGGATAGTTAGCATGGCTAATTGAAATGTTTTATCCTCTTGTTAAGCCTAAGTCATGTCATCCAATACATGGAAATTTTGAATTCGCTCTAACCCTAATTTGAATTTCTCCTCTTTAAATATTGTACACCACCAATCATTCAAGTGAATAAAATATATCATTCAATTCTTCTTATCTAGTTCTAATTTATTGTGTAATGATCTATGTTATTTGTTTGTTACATAATTTATTGATGGATGAATTGATTTTCACTATATATCTCATTAGTTTATGTACCAATATCTATTTGTTCAAATATCATAGGCTTCCACTAACACCTATGGAGAGACAAATGTTTCTTTCCCCTTCTAACCTCGCTCATCCTACAAAATTGGCACCTCAACAAATGGAGACAATAAGAGAAAAGGGGTTATGTTTCAATTGTGAAAACAAGTACAGTAAGGGCATAAGTGTTGCGAGAAGAAATTATTCTACATTGATTGTGAATAGGAAGAAGAACAAGACCTAGAATGGTCTAAATATGTTGAACTAGAATATATTACTCCAACCATATATTGTCATGCAGTGGCTAGCATTAGCACTCCTCAAACTCTCAATCTATAAGGATATATCAAAAATAAAAAGGTAACAGTGTTGATTGATTATGGTAGAACCCATAACTTCATTAATTGCAAACTAGACAAACTTCTCAATTGCTTTATATATCTAGGACCAAAATTTCAAGTAATGATTACAAATGGAGGTATCATAAATTGTTTAGGGATGTGTTAATGTTTTAATATTACTATGGGGGAGTATTTATTGGATAGTCCAATGATTGAAATCCAAATGGCAGTGTTGATGTTGTATTATAGGTCTAATGATTACAATCATTGGAAACATTGGCCCTTAATGTTTAGGGAATTTTCATCAAATTCTCCTTAAAAGGAAAGTAAATTGAACTCAAATGTATTACATGAAAACCCTCTAAAGGGATAATCTCTAACATGATGAAATTTCTAAAAAAGTGAAACCACTTTATAATCACATAATTGTTCTCACTATATGTTCAATAATATTATATACACCCTATTCTTGTGGGTATCCAAAGAATTATTGGAAATCGACAAAATGATCTCACTTCCGATTATTTTATTAGAGACTAATGAAGGAGGGAAATTAATACTAGAACTTGAGACAATCCTTGAAACATAAATCAAATAACTTTGAAATTGAGAAATTACTTAGTGCTTGATCAAGTGGAAGAACATGCCAATAGAGGAGGCAACATGGTAAGATCAATTATTCATGCAAACATATTCACATTTAATCAAGTATTGAGGAGAAAACTTGTTTAAAGGGGAGGGGCATGCGAACCCCTAGATATTGTGACATTGCATTTATATTATTATATTGGTGTTGTATTTATTGGTCGGATAACACCTTAATTAGAATTGTAACAATTGTCTTCTATATATGCATAGGAGACCTAGTTTCTAAGATCAACTCATCTTGTGAATTTGATGTATTGTAAAAGGAGGTTTCCCCATTGAAGAGGATTCTTATTGATTCACTTTATTTAATTCTCATGAAGGCTTGGCCTATTTAATCTTTATTTTTATTTTTATGCTATATTGGGAATTTGGTCCACAACACTAAGCATGTCCTAGAAATTGTAATTAGTTATGATATTACCAGGTAGTAAATATTTTCCAACTTTGGGTCATCATATTTTCCATAAATTTTTATTGCTCATAGCGATGACTTGAAGAAACTTTGGTATGAGTGATTTTATTAAAATTGAGCACATAGATCTGTGTATCAACACACAACTCACAAAATAGATCACACAATTTTACTCAGGAATTGAAGAATGAAACAGTGAAAAGGCTTGAATTTGTGAATGCTTTCATTAATTTCATTGATCAAAAGTAATTGGATAATAATTACAATGAAGTACAATGTATAAATAACCACAAGTAATTAGAATTCATGTGAGGAAATTCGAATTGATTAGACTCTACTTGACTGAATGGTTAATTGACCTTGTCTAAATCATTATCGAAGGACTGAATGGTTAACTGACCTTTTCTAAATCATTATTGGAGTTCTAAATCACAACTCAAGTGTCTAATTCAGTGTTAACTAACCTTAACCGACTGTTTTAGGTGAGGAATGTGCCTCTCTTGCATGCATCCATGCAAACCTAGAGCTAACTGAATGTAACTGACTCCTAACTGAGCTTGACTAGTCACCAACTCAACTCAACTGACCTGGGTTGGTATCGACACTCCCAATGGCTCCTAAAATGTAGGGAGTGATATAGGAGGATCCTAAACTGATGAATGCAAGTGCAATCAGTGGAAGTAGGCCTCAATTAGTGTTCCCCACACTTTAGTAACTGGAACATGTGCCCCAATTAGGCCAAGTGGACCCAATGGTGCTAGTGACTAAAAATAGACTAGATGGACTCCCGATTTAGACATGACTCATGATTTAGACATATGATCATATTGGACAAGGGAGGATTAATAATCCTAACACCCCCCCTGAATTCTAACTTGGACAATCTGTGGGCCCTGGTAACTAAGACCATAGGTCACCCATTACATCAAGTAAAGTAAAGTAACTGCTCAATACAAGGAGTTGGGGAAAAAACCACATGGGAAAAAATCCCCCTGTCTAACTAAGCAGATAGAATCAGGATTCAAGTTTGAAAAACTTGAAAATGTGTTGCTGCAATATCTATGATGTAGTGAAGCAGCATGCATGGTGTTCTATGCACAGGTATCCCGGGGCCTGGCATGTAGACTTCTCCATCTTCTTCCAAAATGATGATGGAAGGAAGGAGGAATGTAACCTTTGTCTCTTGTTGGGTGAATTGGTGTATGATCAGCTCTATTCTTATGAATGTAGTGAGCCTAAGCCCTTGCCATGTAGCATCTTATAGGGAGTCTATTTCATCTCTCTGAAGGAGGTAATATTGCATGACATAGTGCAAGGGTTTTTCCCTTCTAAGTGTCAGGTGGATTTTCAGTCATCTTCCTAATTCCTGTTTGGAAGGAGGGATTGGATTTGGATCTGAATCACCCTGAATCTCAATCTCATAAACTGATATAGATGGATCTGCAATACTAGTGGAAACTACAAAAGATGTAGATGAAATGATTTTACCTTCCCTGACAAGTGGCTTCTGAGAGTGCACTAGTTCTGAAAATGACATGAAGTGTGAGAACTCATATGCCTTGGAGGCATGATTTGCAACACCCTTCGCTATGATGTTTCCAGTAGATATATCTGTGATCTCCACTGAGTTAGGACCAAATATGACTCGCTTTGGAGAGCCAGTATGAGTCATCTGGTATATAGATAACATGTTTGTAGCTATGGAGGGAACATAAATCACATCTTTGAACTTTCCATGTTCAAGCTTGATAGAGCCCTTCCCTTTGGCTTGAAATTTACTGCTATTTCCCATATGAATACTAGGACCATAAAAATATTGCAAGGAAGAGAATGATTGTTTGGATGCAACCATATGATTGGAAGCTCTAGAATCAATGAAGAAGACATGTGCTATGGAGAAACTAGCCTTCCATGCATGGCATGTCTCTTCATATTCATTAGTTTCTTCCTTTTGGTCATCCTTCCTTGCGCTAGCAGGTACAGTGATGTTATGCTTCTTCAAAAGAAGAGCCATCTCATCTATTGTTCTTCTCATACATGTGCTTTCTGGATGAAAGCCCCTTCCATAGTAAGAACATAGTGTCTTTCCTTTTCCATTCTTCTTGCTTCTCTTCGAACCTGAAGGCTCTTTTGACTGCTCTTTCTGTATAGGAGACTCATCCTTTTGCTTCTCTTTGTCATTCGATACCTTAGGTCCTCCTACAACAAGTTCTTGATCTCTGGAAGATCGATGATCCCCATTTGTATCAATTTGTCATGCTCTTGAGTAAGAGATTCAATGAAATATTCAAGAGTAGGCATCTTCCAGTTTGGAGTAGAGAGCTTCATAGAATGAAATGTTGATACAAAGTCTGAATAGTCTACACCAAGCTTGGAGAGAATGGCAAGGATGAGTTGATCATCCTCCTTCTCTACCTTGCACAACTTCGATTGGAACACTATATTCTTGAATTTTGTGAAGAAGTCATTGAGTGTTTCGAAATTGGCTGGATGGAGAGAGATCAACTCATTCTCTAGTTGATAGACCCTCAGATTATCCTGCTTGTCAAATAAGGAGGAAAGATTATCCCAAACCTACTTGGGAGTCTTCAATCCATTGATATGGAAGAGAATATCTTGAGATATTGAGAGGCACAAGCATACGTAGGCTTCATCAAGCTTATTCCAATACTTTTCTTTGTCAACATAATGAATTGGATCTTTTTCTACTTCCATTGTGAGTCTGAAGAGTCTTTTGGAGTGTAGCTGCATCTCCATGTCCTCCTTCCACTGGTGATAGTTGAAAGGAGTGAGGAGATCCACTGGAGGGACCATATGGAATGCAGTAGAGAAGAGTGATCTGCTGTAGCGAATGCTATGAAGGAGACTGAGATGCTTGTAGCGAATGCAGTGAAGAGGAATGATAAACCTGTAAATCACACAATAAAACAGACACAATAAGGTCAAGATTCTGCACTTTTGGAATTTTCATCACACCCAGCATAGTTGATCAAGCAAGCTTTATCAACAATTCCTTTACTTGGGATATTAAGTGGTAAATTCTCCACTTCGGGTGCAGTACTAGAAGGAGAAAATTTGCTAAAAAAAATGATCCAACTGGAGATCTGAGGAGGAGAAGTGCCTTGTCTACCGAGGCTCTGATACCATATTAAAATTGAGCACATAGATCTATGGATCAACACACAACTCACAAAATAGATCACACAATTTTACTTAGGAATTGAAGAATGAAACAGTGCAAAAGGCTTGCAACTGTGAATGCTTTCATTAATAAAAAGTAATTGGATAATAATTACAATGAAGTACAATGGCTAAATAGCCACAAGTAATTTGAATTCATGTGAGGAAATTTGAATTGATTAGACTCTACTTGACTGAATAGTTAACTGACCTTGTCTAAATCATTATCAGAGGACTGAATGGTTAACTGACCTTGTCTAAATCATTATCGGAGTTCATCGGAGTTCTAAATCAAAACTCAACTGTCTAATTCAGTGTTAACTAAGCTTAACTAACTGTGGTAGCTGAGGAATGCACCTCTCCTTCATGCATCCATGCAAACCTAGCGCTAACTGAATGTAGAGGACTAGAACTGAATGTAATTGACTCCTAATTGAGCTTGACTAGTCACCAACTCAACTCAATTGACTTGGGTTGGTATTGACACTCCCAATGGATCCTAAATTGTAGGGATTGATCTAGGAGGCTCCTAAACTGATGCATGAAAGTGAAATTAGTGGCAGTAGGCCTCAATTAGTATTCCCCACACTTTAGTAACTGGAACATATGCTCCAATTAGGCCAAGTGGATCCAATGGTGCTAGTGACTAAAAATAGACTGGATGGACTCCCGATTTAGACATGACACCTGATTTAGACATATGACCAAATTGGACAAGGGAGGATTAATAATCCTAACAGATTTAGGTATCTAAACTATCACTCATGGAAACAGCTATGTAATTAAAATATGGTAATTGGTCTTCCTCCCATTTCTTATAGAGACGGTGTTTGTCTCGAGTGCATTCTTAGCAAGCATTATCAGAATTTTTTGAAAAGCATGCCTATTGGCATGCCTTGGCCTCTTGTAGCTTGTTCATAGTGATTTATGTGCTATGCTTTCTTTCACTTTTTTCTCTGTGTTCAATTACTTCTTAGTTGATGACTTCTCTAGATGCACTTTGTTTACTTCTTAAAAATTTAAAGTGATTTTCTTCCAATGTTTTTTTCCTACGAGGTATCTGTGAAAAAAGTTAAGAATATATAATAGAGGAAATTATGTTAATAACAAATTTAAAACAAAGTGCACTATACAAGGCATTCAAATGCAACATAATGTTCCTAATACAACACAACAAAACGACATTGATGCGAGAAAGGATTGTGCATTAAAGGAAATGACAAAATTCATGATCCAATCTAAGGGATACAGTGTTCATTTGTTAGGTAGAAACCATTGATTGTTCCAATTATATAGTTAATTACTCTCCCACAGAGGATTTAAATGATATAAAACTAGAAGGATCATGGAGTAAAATTAAATAACATGTAATCCACTTTTGTGTGTTTGGTAGCGAAGCACGAGATCCCATCCTTTATGAGAAAATGAAAGCATTACAACCTAAAAGTGAGAAGTGAATTTTTGTTGGATATTATAAATATGTAAAAGGATATAGACTTCTTCAACCTCATTCTAATGAAATAATTATAAGGAGAGATATTCAAATTAATGAAAACCTATTAGCCTAGAATCCTAATTCAATGTTTGTGCCATTTTCAACTTGTCATCCCTCTTTAGAGGTTGAGACATCTTTTATTCACAAAATGTATAGTAGTAATCCTATTTCATTTTCTTCTATAGATGATTATAATGAGGATGAAAATCCACTTCCTCTTGCTCACCTTCCTCTAGTTATGTCTATTGAACATGAACCCACAACAATACTACTACAACCTAGATGGGGCCATACAACATGAGAAGCAATTGGTGATGTTTCCAATGATCCTACAGACCAATAGTGTATGCATTCATAATTCTAGCTACCCCTGTCTCTTTTGGTTCAAGTTTCAAAGGCTTACGATTCATATACAATTTCAAAATATTTTATCCATCTATATTAGGACACAACAATGAATGAAGAATATTGTTCGTTATAGATGATTAATACTAAGGGTCTTGTACCTCTTCCTAAAGGAAGAATAACTTGTCCGATGTAAATGGGTATATGGAACTAAGTATGCATTAAATGTAATTTTTCAAAGAAATAAGGCCAATTAGTTATGAATGTATTTTCTCAAGTTTAAGGGATTGACTACAATTAAGTATTTAATCCTATACTCATAATGAATTCTATTAGCCTTTTTCTATCCCTTGTTGCTTCATATAAATGGGAGGTACATCAAATGGATGTCAAATATGCCCTCTTGCATGGGGATTTGCAAGAATAAATTTAAATGGAACAACCTCCTATATATTTTTAGAATGAATCCATATTTGTTGTCCATGTTAAGAAATCTCTCCATGGCATTAGACAAACTCCTCGATATTGGTAAGCTAAAATTAATAGTTTCTTCTTGAAACTAATATTCTAGATGCTTTTTTTACCCCAATGTATATACAAAGAAATTAGACACCATATAATAATAGGTATTCTTTATGTTGATGAACTTATCTTCAGTGGTATTGACCCCAAAATTTTAACCTATATTAAATCTAGCCTTAAGAAGAAATTCGAAAGAAAGGATTAAAAAATTTGCATTATTTTTGTGGCCTCCAAGTATTATAAACCAAAGAATACGCTTTCCTTTTCTCATTCTCAGTATTATTGTGACCTTCTTTGATACTTTCACATGTAATATTGTAAACCAGCCCCATCTCCCTTTTCAACCTAGAGTCAAACTTGCTGCCACATGTACTACACTAGAAGTAAATTCCACTTTGTACTATAATTTAGTTTGTATCCTTTTGTATTAACTCACACCCATATTGATATCTCTGTTTTATTGGTCTTGTTGTATAGTATAATAAAACACCCCATGAATATCATCGAAAAGAAACAAAAATTATACTTTGGTATATCGAGGTACGATTCAATTTTGGGCTCATTATAGTTCAAGGGAGACTTCTTTGTTGGTTGGTTTCATTAACTAATATTGGGTGGCCAATGTTGATGATCAAAAATCTATTGCAATTTATGTTTTTAGTCTAATTAGGATTTTAAGAAGAAAAAAATCTTGCTCTTTCTTTAACATAAGTGGAGTATCATGTTGCAATTAACGCAAGTCAATAAGCATTGTGGCTTTAACAAGTCGTTTTAGAGTTTGGAATCTAGAAGTATCATCCTACTACTCTTTGATGTGATATTAAGAGTGCCATCAAGCTCATTAAATATAAATCTCACCAAAACATTGAGATACGCATGTACTTCAACACAAAGCATATTCAATATCACATTCTCAAAGTGCTATTTTTCCCTGCAAATGATCAAGTTGATGACATCTTTTGAAAGTTTCTTACAGATGTGAAGTTTTCCAAAGATCACAATATGTTAGGAGTTTATGAAGTTATTCTTATTGGGGGATAGGATCTAATGCCTCAATACTTCTCTTCTAGTGTCACCTTTTTATATTTTTCAATCCTATCCAAAGTTGTTCTTAAGGGGGGATGTTAGGATATTTAGACACTTAGAGTAAATTAAGATAAACTTGGTCTAATATGTATTTACATAAAGTTTTTTTTGTTTAGTATTCATTTGTACTTATGTATTTCGATGATCACAATATGTTATAGACATAAATTGAAGCAATGGTTCATCTTCTCCTCGATACTAATAGCTATATTGAACCATGAATTACCACTCGATTTCCCCATGATCTCTGTTTAAAGAGAATAGAGGGTAATTTGTAAATGATTGGTTGTGAGAAACTCACATTTAATTTATTTTCCTTTTGCATTAATATATTGCCTCAAGTTATCATGTTTGATGCAGTCATGGACTGTTTCCTTCTCTGAGGGTTTTAACCATGTAATACATTGGTGTGCCGATCTATGGTCTATTTGTGTGAGAGTTTTTTTGAGGTTTTTGATTATGTGGAAATACCCTATTTTTTCTAACATCTTAATTTATTCTCACTTCTAGGAAAAATAGTTTTGATGTGGTCCCAAGAGAAAATCCATTGTAGACACCTTTCTTCTCTATCTTGAAGTATGGCAACTTTTGCACTATATTATTCAAGATAGGAAATGTTCCATAGCGTAAGTGACCAATACATTTTTTCCATAGCTTAGGAAAGTTGGTATTGTCATTCACCAAAGCACTATTCTTCACCAAATCTACCTACAATCTATAAAGACCTCTAATATGAACACTTTTTCCACCCTTAACAAATTAAAATCAGCCATACAATGAAGATATTCCATACATGATAATGAAAGATGATTATTATTCAATCCATAAAGATGGGAAACATTATTCAACTCAAGAACATCACGCGCAGGTGTCTGGAAGGATATAGATTCAACTTCTCCATGGGATAAGTTACATCATAACCAAGCTCCAAACTCGTGCCTCCATACTTCTCTTGAATCCTTCTAAATAAATACCTAACATATTCCATATGTGTTCTTATAGTCTTCCATAGCATGTTGGTTTACTAAACATTTTTAGATTCACCGTGTTCCACTTTCCACTTTAAACCATTGACATTTCATACCTGCAATCTGCAGTTCACCATCAATATAAGAGATAATTCATAGATATGATGGTATTTTTGCTAAAAATACATCCATTCATCATATATTAACATGTCATATGTGTTAAGGGACAATTTTCCACATACCAACCAAGACTAAAAACGGTGTTAGAGGATAAACAAGAGACCAATTCTACAACCATCATGAGAAATCTACAATATGAAGAAGATCCAACCCTTCCAATGGTCTTAAGCAACCTAGAGTTTCACACCGAAAGACCTTAATTTGGTAAAGTACCTATGCTAGTTGAATTCCATCTAAAATACGAAATTTATCTTACTCAAGAGTGATCTCGACCATAAGAATCTTTGATACCATGTGGAAATTTCATGCACTAATGAAAAACTGGAATTTCACCTTCTTCCTATAAGATTTCTCAAATCTTAGTCCTATAATTGTCATCCTTTTCAATTGTATAACCAAGATCCATACCAATGCTTCCCTATTTCTCTTGAATTTTCCTAAATAAATACCTAACATATGTCATATGTATTCTTCTAGGCTTCCATAGTGTGTTGGTTTGATAAACATTTTCAGATTCACTATGTTTCACATTAAATCATCGATGTTTCAGAATTGCACTATGCAACCCACCATAAGGATTAGAGAGAATATAGAGATATGAAGAAATTTTTACCAAAAATAAATCTGCTCATCATATATTAATATTTCATATCTCTGAAGGAACAATTCTCCACATACCAACCCAGACTAGACACAATGTTAGAGGATAAACAAGAGGCCAATTCTAAATCCATCATGAGAAATCTACAATATGAAGAAGATCCAACCCTTCCAAGGGTCTCAATAAACCTAGAGTTTCACACTCAAATACCTTAATTGGGTAAAGTACATGTCCTAGGTAAATTCCATCTAAAATACAAACTCTCTCTTACTCAAGAGTGATCTCAACCATAAGAAGCTTTGATACCATGTGGAAATTTCATGCACTAGTGAAAAACTAGAATTTCACCTTCTTCCCAGAAGCTTTCTCAAATCTTAGCCCTAGAATTTTCATCATTTATAATTGTTGTAAATTAAAGTGTAAAACAATAGTGGAAAGATCACAATGATTCACTTCTAACAACTCCAAACTTCATGGAAATTAAAGGATAAAATACCAAACAAAGATATATGTTTTCAGCCTTTCTAGGGAAACTTATCAACCAACAAATATATATGAAAATGTACTTTAACAACAATACATATAGAAGTAAATGTATCCCTTGTATTATTCCTTTATATGTTGAACCACTTAACAATTTTTTCTTTTACTTATGTCAAATTAGCAAGACATAAATCATTGTAAATATAAAAGCATAAAGAACATATGGATGGAAATTCAAATATGCAAATGGAACAAAATATATGGATAATTGGAAATTTCATATATAATCTCAAGTTGAAGTACAAGTACATAACATAGCCTTATCTCAAGGTTAGTGCAAAAATACAACCATCCAAAAGGCCTTAAGTGAGGTAAATAATTAAACCCTAACTCAACAAATAACTTCCAATGTGCAAGAATCTATCCAACATATCCTCTAAAGCAAGATGTTCTCCTATTTTTTTTTCTCCACAAGTCCTCAAATTTTTCTATCAAAACCCAAATCTTCAATATCGCTCCAATGATATGCATAAGAATACCAAGAAAACTTAGTTCCTTAGAGTGACAAAGAGATAGACAAGTACGAGTGAAGATCCAATAGAGAGAAAGAAATTTAATATCATAACCAAAATATCCTCCACAAGTGAACACCCTAATCACAAGAGAAAAATCCAATGAAGACATCATCCTTCCCCTCCATAAGCTTCTACTAGAGTTCATGAGGAAACCCTAGTGACTCTATCCTAGAAAACAAGTAAAAAGAGCAACATACAAATGATGATGTGATGATTGTGTATAGAATGACTATCTCCTTCCTTTATTTATATGATAGGTGAGGAAGGAAAATAATACTATGTGGGCCTACGCCCTTTGTCATGTTCCAATGGTGATTTCATTTACAGAAATGAATCCAAGGTGACATATATATGTAAGAAAAGTACACACTTCTACATACATAGACTCCATGTACTCCATATATCCTCCAAAGGTAGGTAATGCATTGGGTCAACTACCCACTACAATGTTGTTTTCATATCCCTATGCGTCCATGAGCCATATCCAAACCTCCAAACACGAAATCAAGTTTCCACATGCCAACTTAGGCATGATTCCCTCCTCCATGATGAAAAATTCTCCACATCCCCTGAAGAGTAACATCCAAGTAAGTGGATCCTCTATGATGCCATATTGAAGGGAATCCAATAAACTACCAAACGATCTCGAATTCCCAAGGGAAAAAAGGCAAGCTAAGACCATCCTAAGGTCAAGCATCCACTCAACAAGCAATATCAATGTTAGAAAAAATATAAAATATAAGAAAACAAAAATAACGATAGAACAAAATATTTACATGGAAACCTTTCTATGCATAGGTAAAACCACATGGCAATGGCAGCTTCGATCTTTTATTATTACTTGGAAAAAAAATTACAATGCTTTCTTATCTTGTAACACAATGTCGAGGGTTGCTCCCCTTTTATATAGTACATATAAGTGTTCCAAAAGGAACCAAAATACATTAGAAGGGTTTAGAATTTTTTCCCTTATGGAATTCACACCCCTAGAGGGGTACTTAGTGCCCCCCTCTCTAACCTTCACTACACACACATCACAAACAAATTGCATATGCGTAGTCGAGAACTCTACCTGAAGAATTTTGGAGATCTAGATAATGACTTCATCTCCTAAAACTCATATGTGTATATCCATCATGGACCATATATCATGCTACAATCCATCTTGGACCATCTCTCATGCTACAATCCATCTTGCACCATCAAGGGGCTAGTCATACATCGTGTACCCCAAATTTCATGGATCACTCCCAAACATGTTGTAAACACTTTTAGAGTAACCTAAAAGTCTAACAAGCCTAAAACCTCTAGGGTTGAATCGTCATCGACGACCATTTTCTCTCCAATGTGCTATTTCCTATAATATGAGAGAACATGTTTATGTTTGGTTGTATGTAAAATATTTCTAGAATCAACAAACCACTCTTTGTGAGAATATGAGGAACAAAGTGCAAAGAGTATTGACAAATGTGAACTATGATTGGATTTGACACTCATTGAAAATGTATTTAGTGACTATTGTAGATCTTTAAAAATCTTCAATTTATGGAGACAAGCAAGGAAAGACTTGAAGGGGGATGAACCTTCTTATGATAATAATCATATAGAATCTTTCTTCTTGAATTACTTTGAGTTCCCCCCTTTACCTTGTTTGGCCTCATATTTAAGAGGATTCAATATAGCCTTTAGATGGGATTGGTCTTGGGGGTTATTTTGGTGGGGTGGGGTGGGGTGGTAGGAGGTGTTAATTCAACATATTCTTAAAAATAACTTGATGTTGAATACAATTATAGAAAAAATCATTAATATTAGGAGTTATAGCTTGAGAAATAAAAGAATATTCTTTAAATCCTCTAAATTCTTTAGTCAATTGGATTTAGGAGCAAGATAGAATCATGAACATGGATATTTGATATTTGTGTCACTTATCCCTTGAGAGAAGTTGCCACCATTTACTTCCAAACATCTTGATGTTATGTTCTTGATTTGGATAATGTTTTGTTTTTCCATAGGTTGAAGAAGAATATTCTATCAATATCCCATATGATAGATCATCATCGTATGGTTGCGTTTGATGATCAATGCAAAATATTTAGAAGATGAACCCTTGTTATGGAAAATAGTATTTGTGTTAATGGATGTCCAATTATAAGTTACATACAGATCCAATAAAGCATGGTGCTTTGGTGCATGATAGTACCGAGTTGTGTGAGTTATTGAACACACGTCTTAGTCACTTGCATTATGGAGAAATTTCTATATTGAAGAAGTTAGTATAGGGATTGATAAAATTAAAGATAGAGAAGGAAGTGTTTGCAAACTTGATGTGCTCTTAGTAAGTATGCCAAGACCACTTTTCCCAACTGTAAGAAGTGATCAAGAGGGATGCTTGATCTAATCCATTCAAATATATATGGACCTATATCTTCCACTTCCTTGATAGGTAGTTGGTAGTATGCTACTTTTATTGACAATTTATCTCACATTAATTGGATCTATTTTTTGAAAAATAAGGACTAAATGTTCAGCAAGTTCATAGAGTTCAAGGCCTTTTCTAAAAATCAGAGAGGGAAGAATATCAAATTACTTTGCTCAGATAGTGGAGGAAATTATATCATTATAAATTTTGATTTCTTGTGTAGGGAAGTTGACATCAAGATGGATTTGACAATGCCTTATAACCCACAACAAAATGGGGTTACTGAGAGGAAGAACATGTCTATCATTGAGACCACTATTTTTTTGATTCATGACATGGATTTTCCCATGAGTTTTTGGGTTGAGTCTTGTAGTACAATTGTGAATATTCTAAATAGGTTTCTTTATAATATCTTGAAGGACATGACATCCAAGGAGGCATTTGATGGTGCGAAACCAAATATATATCACCTTCATTGTTTGTGAGTCCAATTTATACTCATGCTCTTAAGGAGAAGATGCCAAAATTGAAACCCTAACATATGAAAGGTATTTTTGTTGGATACAATGATACTTCCAAGGCTTACACGGTATACATTCTTGCGTAGAAGAATTTAGTAGTAATTAGAGACATGAATTTTGATGAGGATGTGAGGTATTCATATTCACAAGAACCTCCCTCAATAAATAAGGAGAGTGGGGAGGATACTATTCCAAATATTCATCTTGCAGATTTAGGATTAGATGAGGTGAGGCTAGGATAATATATGACCTTACCTTCTACTCCAGAACTTAGGAGACTAACTTGCTTGAACACAAATCCAAATAAGAATTAACCACAACAAATACAAGTAGAATAGCATGAAAAATCCATAATTTCATTGTCATATTTTACATAAAATTAAAAGATGCAAGTGATGCTTGGGTTTCATCTTCCAAGTTATCTCTTCAACTCCTCAAAACTATTCGTCTCATAACCTCACAAAGTAATGATTCCAATAGTAAGAAATGCATAAATTTGTTACTTGGAAATCCACTCATAAAATGAAATAGCTTACCATGATGGGGGGTGCTTGGTAAAGAATACATGATATTGACTGTAAACAATGCTGCAAATAATTTTTAAAACTTCCCCTTGACAATTTTGACCTAGATTAATGTAACACTCAGTCTGTGTGTTATGGAAGAATTTGTATCGGGATAAACAAGAGATCCATATTCATAATAAATAATCCATGTTGAATAAAATGATTCAAATGATGAAATTATACAATTGGAAGCCTCCATTTATATGGTTGGGCATCCCTTTTGAGGAGAGAAAAAGAGGTCATTTTAAACCTAATATTAATTGTTTATTATTATTATTATTATTATTATTGATTTATTGTTATTGTTATTTATTATTTACTATTTATATTTGTAACATTGCCTCTCCCTTAAGGGAAATTTTGTCCTCAAAGTTGATGTATTGATGTTTTCCTTTATTTTGGCTTTGTGTCGAATTGATGACTTGAGACATGCAATTTTGATTATGACCACTAGTTCATTTTGTTTCTTTTGTTTTAGAATCTGCATTATGTACTTGATAAAGTTTCGTTTACGGTTTTTCCACTTACGTGGTTGTAAATTTTAACTATTTTTTTCGTTAACTGAACTGACTTGACAACATTAACTATTTATGTGGTATCACTCCCATTGATCTTCTATTGGAGTAAGAGGATAGTCAAGGTATATTTTGAACCTAAATATTTGACTTCTCCAACTTGATTTTATTTGCACACAGTGGATTCCATCCCTTGTCATTGCATTGATCATTGTTGTTGTCAACAAGATTGGCTTGACTCTCATCATAATCTTGGTCAAGATCATTTTAATATTTATTGACATGAGAACTAGATAGTGATATGGACATGGTTTTGTCATTGAATTTAATGTTCAAAACATCAATTTCATCACTTTCATGATTTTTATCACGTTTTTCTTTTGGTCCTTGAAAATGATATTTAGATTTAGTTTCAGACGGTCTTTGTCTTGAGAGGCCTTCGGTCTACTTTTTTGTCTTATTTGATTGAAGGCATCATCAATATCTTTGTGAGCATATTTTACAACTAATTGTTCTATACAATCAATTATTTCATCCATCTTTCTCATTTGCTCATAAATAATCATCCTGAATTCTTCCCTAATTGATTTCATGGCTAATCTAAAAGTTTAATAGTTAATGAATAATAATAATAATAATAATAATAATAATTATTATTATTATTATAACCATAATTATAATTATAATTATTAGATGTAATTATAATATTATATATATAAATATAATGTCATGGAAAATATTATAATAATAATAATAATAATAATTTTAAATAAAAATATTACCATATTTTTTTTTAACTACATGTAATTAGGGTTTTGTTTGAAATGGCGGAAGGGAGTGAGTGTTGGAAGCAGGCATGAAGAGGGATGTGTAGGAAGGAACGTGGGTAGGGAAGGAGTGAGGAGTAGGGGATGAGCACAGGTGTGGGTGAGGGAAATCACAGTAGTTAGTAGGTAGTGTGGAGGTGCAGGCAGGTGGGGATAGAGTGGGCACGATGGGAGGCATGGAAGGATGTGCATAGGGGGGGATGAAGTAGAGGGAGTGCAAAGGTGAGGGTTGTAGGAGATAGGGTGATGAGAAGTGTGAAGGGGGACATAGTGGGAGTTTGGCTGGACTGTGTTGGGGAGCATGTGTAGGTGGGCTGGTGAGGGTGTGGGTGGTGTGTGTGGTATGAAGCGTGGGTTGATTGGATGAGATACGAGGAAGTGTGGATTGCAGTAGGAGTGAAACGTAGATTTGGTGTGGGGTGAAAGGAAAGGGGCCGCATAAGTGTAGAGCATGGATCACATGAGTGTTGAAGATTGAGTGGTAATGGAAGGGAGGAGGAGTAGAAATTGGAATTGAGATGGAAGATTGGGAGAGTAGCAGTACGATTCAGTAGGGCATGGGTTTAGGAGTAGATGGGAAAGGGTGGTGTTGATTCCTGGAAAAATCCCAAGTACCGACAGTAGGGATTCTCCCCAATAACCATTCCCAATTAGATCGTTTATCATTTGGTATGGGGAATCTGTCTGGTTAACGGCACGACTATCGTAGAGTTAAAGTAAAGTTTTAAATATGTTTATCAGTTGCAGACCG
Source organism: Pseudotsuga menziesii (assembly GCA_001517045.1). Lineage (NCBI taxonomy): Eukaryota > Viridiplantae > Streptophyta > Pinopsida > Pinales > Pinaceae > Pseudotsuga > Pseudotsuga menziesii. Next base: position 1,075,078 of record LPNX010133397.1, read on the forward strand.
ACCCACTATTTATGTATTTTATATTTAAGGATGATATGCAAGTGCCTATACTAAATGCAGGTGACTACCAAAACAAGAACCTCACAAGTAGTTATCTGTGTAGTGAGCTGTGTAGGGTCTTACCTCTCGCCCTACATGAATCAATTGTCCCTCAATCACCCAAAGCAAAGTTTAATTTAATCTATCCTAATATATCCCCAGGGAGCAAAGATTAATATTTATATGAGTAATATGTTGTATTTTCTGCATGTTGAATTCTATAGGTAGTTGATAAATTCAATATACATAAACACAACAGAAAAATAACACAAATATAGCTTCGTGAAGTTAAAACATCTATTACTCATTCATTGCAAAAGATTCAAAATAGAAGAATGAAATCATTTATAAACTTGCAGAAATAGTTCAACAGGTTGGAACGATCATATAGTTATGCGGCAAGCCAAAACAGAAGTAGTTCATATTCAACAATCCACATAAACATCTTGAATCTCATATAGTCCTTCCTCCAGCGAAATTTCAGTTCTCTTTATTATAAACAGAAATAGTTCTCCTTACAAAAATATTTAGCATGTATCCCAGAAATATCCCCCTATCTCTTCTATATTACCCCTACTTATGCATTTACAAAATGGCTTTTGGTTATCCATGCCCTTTGGGCTTCCCCAACTCTTTGATTACAAAAATTTCATCCTCTAGTGTGCTCACTAGGAAAATGGAATAAATACAAAATATTACATAAAATTCTCCACATGTGAATAAAATAAAATAGCTTATGCGGGCCCGGCTAATCCATCCATGAACTGATTCCATACAGTTGCATCTTCTGCTATGGTCCTGAAATCCATATGATCTAGCATTTTGACTCACACCTCATGTACAACTAGCTGTGATTTGATCTCTGCTACCCTCTGAAAAGTGACTTTAAGTTGGTCTTTCAGCAATCAATTGTTGACTGCAGCCTATGCAACCAAACTCTTTACTATCTTCTCATTCAGACCTTTTATCTGTTGTATGATGAGTCCACTTTCTTGTAGCCTGTCATGCAATTACTTCAGGTGTTCTTCGTGTTCTGGAAATTCCTGAAGTCTCTTGGTTGAGGAGGTCTGGAATTTGTTATGTGTGATCAACACTCTTTTATAAAAGTCCATGCACTTATCCAATGTTTTTCCAACTGCACCTGTCAATTTTGCAGCAACTTTGCTACTGAAATCCATGAGTTCATGCTCAATATGCAAATTCTCTATACTCTTTTGAGGTGCATGTTCTGGAAGTTCTGTATTGGTCTCTAACCAAGACAATCGAGCCTGTATAACTTCTGCAATTCCTTCAGTTATTGTTCTGAAATCGGTTGATATTACTGAGATCTGTTGTCATCTGATCTCGGCTTACTTAATCTTGTAGATCTCCTCTGCAAGTTTTAACTGCACTTGATAAATTTTCCTCCGTAGCAAGAGGGCGTGCTCACGGAGAGGCATGATATCCACTTTCTGTTCATTTTATGCCTTCAACAGAGTCTCCAAAGAACTGTTTTGTGTCTCTAGTTCTACAACTCGGGCTCTTAACCCATCCACTTCAGTATCTGCTATGGCCCTTTGTGTTTCCAGCTCCAAAACGTTTCCTTCTAAGTCTTTCTTTTCTCCACTGATAATGGTATTTGACAATACCAAGGCATCCCTTTCTGCTTTCATAATCTGATAGGCCTCCTATAGCCTCTTTAAATCTGAACGGGTTGAATCATACTTTCTCTTCGTCTCTCAGCCCACTCCATGCTCTTTCCTCAAAGTCTCCTTCATTTATGCCATATTATCTTTATATTGGTCAAATGCTTCTTTCAACTTGCTAGCGTTATAAGCATTCGCCTGTGCAGTTGCAATACCAATTGAGGCCATTTGCTCGGGATATTCTTCTACATTCTTTACAACAGTTTTCTCAATAATGGTGGTAATCTTGGGCTGGGTAACCATTTTCAGAGTCTTCTCGAACCTCCATACAATGGTATTCCGCTTGGGTCCAAATAATACATTATCCAAGCTTGCAACTTCATGTTGCTTCGACTAAGTGAAAGGCACCAACCCTAATTCGACCATAGGTAGGTGACCTCCTTTCAGTATCTCTTCTGAAGTAGAAGGAGGATTTTTAGGAATATCTTTAGCAAATATTTGTTCTTGAGCTTCCCTGTCTATATCCTCATGCTCTTTCCATCTCAGCTCTTCTGCTATATTCTCAGCTTGCTCTTTTTCTTTGTTCGCTAATTCCTTTTTTTAGTCTTTCTTCTACTTCCTTTTGTTTCTCCCCTTCTTCGTTCTATCTTTTCTCTTCTTCTTCTTTTTCTCTTTGATATTCTTCAGCTAGTAATTTCTTTGCACCTTCTACCAACCTCTGAGTGGTTTCTTCCTTTTCTTTCTGTGCAACTTCTTTTTCCCGTTTCTTCTGTTCAAAGGTACTGCTGCTACCATTTCTCCAGAAATAGTAATTTTTTTTTGAAGCACATGTTTAGGGTATTCATATTAAAAGCATTCCAATATAACTCTTCATCTTTGTCGAAATGGTTAGAATACTTGAAGTTTACTTTGACAAGTGCACGGTGTTCAACCACCTTTCCCTGATGATCATTTATGTGAAAACATTTTTCACCAAAATGGAATATTTCCATATCTTTCACAAAATATGGTGTGATTTTAACTTTAGAGAACTTATAACTATCGACATAGAATGGCGTCAGCGGGAAAACAACCTTCTTCATCTCAAACAAATAACTCCCGAATCCATCTAAGAAAAGCTATCTTACTGCTTCTTTATGTACTACATAATCGGTAGCATATTTGGGAAGCAATGAACGGGCTTTGCTCCCCCCATACATCCTCAAGTTCAGAAAAGAAATAGTCTCCATACTCCATTATGGCATCTCGAGCACCTTGAGACAAGCACTTCAATTATTCTAGGAAAATTAACTTGTAAAGTGGTATTAAGAACTCCTCACAAATGAGCTTGTAAAAGCTGTGATATTTGTGAGCCCATAAAATCTAGTAGGATGTATAGATGGGTGATTTTCCTTTATTCCAACTGCACTTTAGCTTCTCAAATGGATGGAAGCAGAGTATACATTCAATCAGAAAGGATCCCATATAAAACTCAGAATTCTGCCGGTGCAATCCTTCCCATGCTGCATTTATGCAGGAGGACAAATTGTTAGCTATGATATATACCCAGTTGAACAATGTCTCTTCCATGGTTAGATGGTACATTAGTGGTATCCACCCAATCTTGTAAAATCTTCCATGAGCTCTACCGAATATCATGTTTAGCATTAGGGCTACCAGCCTATATGGGGTGTGTTATCTCCCAAAATAATTTATTTTGATAGTATGAAGAATTTAACTCATTCAATGAAGGATATGAATATCACTAACAGTTTGAAAGCCTCTGTTTTTGATTTGGATGAAAATTTCGCAAGTTATAGCTTTCAGTGGCTTAGGCGAGGACTATTACAGCTCATTAGCCACCAAAAGGATACATTTCGACAGCTAAACAGTTGAACGTGGGCCAAAGGAAAACCACCAAAAGCGGTCTGAGCAAGCAGAGTCAAAGTAACACTTTCGATGGCTTAGGCGAGACTATAGAAAATCATTAGCCACTGAAAAGGGGCGCTTTCGGAAGACTAGAAAGAGAGATCAAAATGGGTTTAAACTGTCGAAAGCGAGTGGCAAGCAGCACCAGGAAAGTCACATTCAGTGGCTTAGGCAAGGATTAGAACATCTCATTAGCCACCAAAAGTTGGAAGATAAATGTCGGGTGGAAAACCCTTTCAGCGGCTTAGGCGAAAGCTATGACATCTGTGTTAACCACCGAAAGAAAATTTTTGATAGCGGTCGGAGGTTTAGTCCTCTACGACGTCGATGTTTCGGAGGTTTAGTCCTTTATGTCACCGACACTACGAAGAGTCTAGTGGGTTGAGGTTCTGATTGCCGACGCATTAGTGGTTTTAGGTTCCGATGTTTTAGTGGTTAGAGCTTTCGATCGTCGATGCTCAACCATCGCGACGTTAGTGGTTTGAAACGCCGACATTGCGGCAACATTCAGGTTTAAAGTTCCGATCGATGTTAGTGGTTAGAGCTTCCGATCATCGACAGGTTTTTAGTTGTTTGTTTTGGCAGTTAAAAATATTTCTGACACGGTTGAGATACGCCGAAAGCAAAGATTCACCATGGCGGAGGGGTAAAGATTCTGGCGGTTTAAGCAAGAAAGATCATGTTTAAATTAGCCACCAAAAGCCAGCGTTTCAGCAGTTAACTAACAAAATCATGGAATATCTAAACCATCGAAAGGATAAAATAGGGAAACGGTTGGGAACTGTCACATCCAACCCCGTCAGCAAGGCAAAAGGCCATTTTAGAGCATGATTACCCACTGAAAATACCTGGAGCCATGTGACTATGTGGGAAATGAATGAAAAGGGTTGTTAGGCAAGTAGCACAAACTGATATGACTACCAAGCCTCCAGTTTCCCTCCACCTATCCCAAAGACCATCAAATAGCCATCGAATGCTCTGGTTGAAGTAGGTTCCAGAGATATGGGAAAATAGATCTCAAGGATTGAGCTGCTGTCATCATTTTGGTGACCTCAGCTTCCATAAAAGACAGAAATCCCTCATAATCAGTGATTTCGGACCCCATCGAATTTGATTTTCAAAATTAGCATTGTTCTCACCAGAAAACAAGCTCTGAAGGAGCAGCTTGCTGAAGCACACTGTATACAAAGTTGAAAGGCTGTTTTGCAGGTACCCAGGAGATACACCCTTCAGGGTGAAGAAAAGTGGACACGCTCTCAGACAAAAGCTAGGTGATGTCAGTTATTTAGAGGCCCATCCAGAGGTTTACAGACTGTTCCAAGATGTAGGCTGCTACAAATACTTTGAAAAAATACAAGGTTTCCATCAGCAGGTGGCTGAAGCTTTTTCCCTGTCATTTGATGGTTCAAAAGCAGTCATAGGAAGGGAGTAATTTCTCATAGACGAAGCCCTCAGAAGAAGAAGGATGATCAAATAGGCCTAGAAAGGCATTTTTGAGCAAAACCTAATAAATTTTGTGAAACAAGGCTTTCGGTGGTTAAGCAGGCACTGTAGCAGTCTGTTAGCCATCGAAAGTTCCTCTTTTCGGCAGTTAAAAGTTTTGATAGACTGGCCGCTTAACCACCACTACAACAAAAACTGGATTTAGCGTCTCTTTTTGCATCCTTTTTTGCGTCTATACCATCTTTCAGTGTATTTTTCTTCATTTTTTGGACAAAATGGCGCAATTTCACGGGTTGGTGCTATTTTAGGCGTTTTTTGCGTCCTTTTTATAAATTTGGCACAAATTGCGGCGTAATTTGCACCAGGTTTTGCACCTGGTTATGCGTTAGGTTTTGCATCAGGTTTTGCGCCTAGTTTTGCACCTAATTTTGCGCCTAGTTTGTACATCTACTCTTGTTGCGCCCCCTTTTACGCCCATGTTTGCCTCAACTTTTACACCCTTGTTTTCATCCACTTTTGCATCCTTTTTTACATCCACTTTTGCATCCACTTCTGCTACTTTTTTTGCATCCCTTCATGTGCCAAGTTTTGCATCAAATTTTACATCCTGTTTTGAATCTAGTTTTGCATCTTGTTTTGTTTCAGCCATTTTTGCATCCACTTTTGCATCCATTTTTTCATCCACTTTTGCACCCACATTTTCATCCCTTTTTGCATCCCATTTTGCATCCATGTTTACGTCTTTTTTTGCATCTACTATTGCATCCACTTTTGCATCTACTTTTGTCACGTCCTAATTCACACCCATTTTTGCGCTTACTTTTACACCCACTTTTGCTTCAACTTGTGCATCCACGTTTGCATCTTTTTTTGCATCCAATTCTACATTAGTTATTGCATCCCTTTATGCATCCATTTTTGCATCCACTTTTGCATCGGGTTTTGCGTTGGGTGTTACGACTACTTTTGCATCTACTTTTGTTGCATCCACTTTCACATCCAATTTTGTATCCAATTTTACATCCATGGTTGTATCCACTTTTGCGCCAATTTTTTCATCATGTTTTGCTTCCATGATTGCATCATTTTTTGCTTCCACTTTTGCATCACCTTTTGCATCCATTTTTGGTGCACCCCATTATGCACCCACTTTTGAGCCTACTTTTGTTGCATCCATGTTTGCATCCTTTTTTGCATCCATGTTTTTATCCAGTTTTACACCCAGATGTTGAAGATGAAAATGAGGATAATGATTATGATATTGAGAATGGTTATGATGATGATGATAATGTTGTTGATAATGAGGAGAACGATGACAATGATGATGATGATGACGATTATGATGATGATGATGATGATGATGATGATGATGAAGATAATGGAAATGATGACATTGCCGATGGTTATGATGGCAATGAAATGAATGATGATGATGGTGATGATTACAATGACAATGATGATGAATACAATGAGAATTATGATGTTGATCATCTTAAAAAATAAGTTGTTATTTTTCATGCATAAATCGTGTGTGTCCTCCATGACCCTTTTCCACTAATCACATATTTTGGGTAGATGTTATTTCTTATGCCAAAGGTAATGATGAATAACTGATGAAAATATCAATAATCATGATGATGATGATGTCAAGGACAATGGCGATGATGATGACATGGATGATGATTATGCCGATGATGATGACTATTATGATAATCATGATGACAATGACAAAGATGATGATGATGATGATCATCATCATTTCCATCATCGTCATCATCAAAAACATCATCATTGTCATTGTCATTGTCATCTAGTTCATCATCGTCATCATTTAAAGCATATGGGATATGTTTACCATTTAAAGCATGCATAACAAGTGGGATTATTCTAAAACACCCCACCAAAGTACAAAATTCAAACCACAAGGGAAACATAATATTGAAATTGTTTGAATTTTATTTCTTCCAACAAAAGAAGTTGCATGTTATGACTTAGCAAGATCATATATACTTGCAAAATTCTCTAAAGTAAGGTCCTAAACAGAAAACAGAGATCTCAGTGCTGAGTCTGGACAATATCATAACAAAAAGGAAAAACCGCAATGAAATAAAAGAATACCTGTGCAATAGAATATTCACACAAATGTTTGAGGCCTTCTAAAAGATATTGATCAGCATCTCTCAGAAGGTCTTGTGCAATATCTGTTGTCATCTCTACTGTACCAATGTATATAAATTTGACACTAGCACCCCATCAGAATCATCAAACATTCTTGGATAAAACATATTTGAGTTCTAACATGTCATAATTTCTTTCATATTCAGCTTGAACTCTTTATAACAGGAATGAATCCTTTGTTATTGCCATAAGAAACACATAGAATAAACCATAAGAATTACCTCATCATTAGTTCAAAGAATGCCTAGGTTATATTTGGAATTTCAATATATGATCTTTTTCATTAAATTGGAGGTACACTTCTTTCTTGAAACTCTTTAGGACTCTTGATACATGATCTTTCCTTTATGTGCCCATTAAAAGTTTCTATGTCTTTAATGTTTTCCTTCCTCAAGGCTTGTATCTATTTTCTTGCTATTTTTCAGAATATAACACAAAGCTACAATTTTGGCATTGCCCTTTCTTTGGTTCCCAGCAAGGAAGATTATTTTAGGTTATCCTTTTATAGCGTGGCTTCCACTTTCCACTTACAATCGGAGGAGATTGAGATTACCATGGATTACATGTACTTGAGGTTTCCCTTCTCAAGGCCTTCGTTCAATTTGAGACATGCTTTCTAGTGCCAACCTAACAAGGGACACATTTACCTTGCTCAACTTGAAAGACATTGCTTCTTTCTGCACTTCTAGGATTTCTTGTCTAAGATGTGCCTCTCGAAAATAATCATAATGGTACCAAGAGCTTGGGAACATTAATACAAATTTTTAGGGGCATGGGAATGTAGTTATTGGAGTTTCCTCATTGGGAGTTTGTACAAGCTTCCTACTAAGCTGAGAACGCTTCAACCCAATAATTGGTAGGTTATCTAATGATTTAATGTGCCAAATTCCCCCGCTAAAATGTTAAATGCCAATAGATTATAGGACCAAAATCCTAAAATAATCCTATAATTAAACCCCTCTTCAATAATACACAAGCAAGTCACTCTTGGTGCCTTCTTTGGTTTGTTTGAGTGAACAACACTGCCAGTGATAGAGGTAGGACATGGATTCTAAGTTTTAAGCTTGACTCCATGGTTGTGACTTGAGAGAGGTGGCTTGAGGGCTAAGGTTAGTAAAGGAGGCTTTAGATGGGTTTATAAACCATCTCTTGAGCTTGATTCAATCTGCCCTTCTCTTAACCTCTGCCAACTCAAATTTTCTGCCACATGTCACTAGCTGACTGTGGCTTATTCTCATCATCAAGCTGTAAGTTAAGGTTTCAATCCATCAATAAGAACTTGGATGCTCTCTCTGCAGTAATACTACAACCCAATGACATTTAGGGTTTGTATCCCTTCAACGCATATTATAGGTTCTGTGTTCCACTCAACATCACAATGAACAACAAGAGTTCTTTGCTCTTTACCTAAAATGCTCCTCAGTTCATTTGTGAAGAGGAATAACGCTAGTTCTTCAACTCATGAATTATGGGTTTCCTTACTAGACTTCCACTAAACATCCTCTAGGCTCGAATCCTCACTCATAAACTTATTCACGATGCCTCTAAGTCACGATCATGGATGTAGGGGATTTCCTTTGTGCTTTGGACTCGGTTCAATTTCTACTTCATATCATTCCCAAAGCCTCCATATTGGAACTACAGTTTACTTGGATATATTTTGTGCCTTTGACCTCTGAAGTTTCTATAGGTAATTGATTTCATCCAGGAACCCAACAACAATGCTTCACATACAACAAATTTGCATCAAATTATAGGTTGACACTTGGGACAGTCGAATAATCCCCAACCTTTCACTCAGAATCCTCGACAAACTCCAACTGTTCTTCAATCGGATTAGAGTTTAGACTTCTTACCCTAGCTTGCTAAACTTGGGCTTTGTCACACTTCATAACAAACATAAATGAATGAAAAATATTCCCATTTAACTAACATTGAATTGCACAAAAGAAAACATTTTACTTAACAAAATCAATGCTCATAACAATCTGTGAAAGTCCATCCACTGGCTATGAAAGTATTTACAAAAACATTACAGAGTTCTGAAACATAATTGAAGAAAGGCAGACAGAGAGAGCCGATCTTATTCATAAACACACGGAATCAACAACTTTGCAGGAGAAAAATATTTCTGTGTATCAATGTCTCTTCCTCTCATTTATTTCTTGAGTACATCGAAAATAATGCCAACCAACCAATCCCCAAAACATAATCAGCATAGGTTTTTATATGTAAATGAAGAGGTAACTCCTTCCAATGACAAAGTGCTTCCCTTTTCCAAAATTGAACAGGTCGATCAATCTCTACTCGAAAACTATCGGTATCTCTCCATCTTCTTCGACACTTGAATAAGTTGATTTCTGTCAGGGCGTCGTATCCACATCTATGAAATGATTAGAGAAATATCCTCAATCTCACTCCTTGGAAATATGCAATAATAACAAACAAACTATAAATAAACTAAATCTAAAACAAAATCAAGTTAACAAAACTGAAAGAATAAAATTAAACTATAATCAAACTAAATTAAAATTAAAATCAAATTACAATATAAAAAAAAGAAAAAATAAACTAATAAAATCTTCTGGCAAGTTAGGCAGTGATATCCTAGGAAATTTAATCAATAAAGAATAATGATCTCAATTCCTTCAGTGTAGCGGTCTCTAATGACTCATTGGTATTCTTTTGAATGTTTCATTTGTAATGTTTTGATGGTGTAAAATATGTCTCCTTGAAATAAACAACCTAAGCTGACTCTTGCTTGGTTAACACTACAAATGCACCAATGTGGCAGTCCATTCTGTGAATCCATGTGTATTCCTTTGACATGTTGAAGATCCATCTAATCTATGATGTTTTCTTTTCTGGATCTAATCATTCTTTCCTTTGATCTATCATTCTTACCTTTGATCTATCATAGACAAATATCCGAAATAAGGAGAGATTTTTCGTAACTAAAAAATTTCCAAATACAATAGTCTAAAAATTCTACTAATTGTGTTGAAATAGGTTGATTTTCATAAAATTCGGTCCAAAATAGATAAAATCATGTCTGACAAAAATATCGTTGGACTTCGCCCATTTAACTCTGCTAGTTCGCTGCCTCGTTCTCCTACCTCCCTCTTAGAGCCCGCTTAACGAACACTTCCTCGCCCTTGTAAAAGTGGTATATTTTAGAGTACAAAGGTGGCCTTATATAGAGTAGCCTATAATTTAAATAGTTCAAGGCCTCTGTGTATTTCATATCGGTAGGGTTTGGGATGAGATTGACTTTATGAGAGTTTCCATTCTGCCCTTATCAATGCGCTCAACTGCCGTTTCATTGTTATATATGTAATGATGGTTGTTTTTTTCTGCTTGAATTGAACTTTGTATCTAACGAAGATGATTCCTTTCAATCTTAGCCCCCATAAAATATCTAATAAATATGCATTTAACTGAGTGATTTAGGAGCATAAATAGAGCCCATTATCCTTTTTTTATGTCATTAATAGCTTACGGAAAGAAACCTGCTCACTTATGCTCATGGTGAATTTCTTTAACAAATCTACTTCAAACCTATAAATTTGTTGAAAATACATAGATGTAATTAGTTACTATGTTTGTGGAGAGTGAAGGATAATAAACCCACTGCAAAATCATAAATAATGCCATTACAAATTCAGAGTGAATTGACGTAACTACACAAAATTGATGAGAAAACTGCAAATCAGCTCAGAGAAATCTCTGCAAAATGATGGAATAGCCTACCCATTAGGAAAATAGACTCCATGGTTACAATTTTCATGGGAATGGGAATGGGAAGAGGCGGAGTATATGTGATCCAGAAGGGATATGTCCAAAAGAGGAAGCAACGTAAGGAAAGCACTTGCTGGCCACGGAGTCGGAGATTTTACAGTGCGGAAAAATGACTTCCTCACTGGTATTAGAGTGGCATAGAGCTGGCGAAACAACGGTACTTTTGGCCTCTCTAAGCGGTTGTGCCCTCCTTTGAATTGATGCACGCGGTTGTGCCCTCCTTGGAAATGATGGACGTCTAGAAATACTGTTACGACAAAGTGTAGGGAACAGTGTAGAAATACGTGGATGGTTTTGATTAGGCAGAGGAACGACCAAAAATTGGGAACTGTGTCGAAAACTTGACCTCAGAGAAAAACGTCTTCAACGTAATTATATATCAATGGGAGGGTGGAGATGTTAAATCTTGAGATATAAATGGCTTGGGTCGAGATTGAGCGGACCGTCAAAATTGTTAAACTTCATCGTAATCTTCGCTTGCAATTGGTGTTCCATTCTTTATTCTGTCAATTGCGGCCAGCTGATTCAATCGTGAGCCCATTCCTCCATTTTCCAAGGAGCCACGAAAATTTTGGGATTGAAATGCACTATATCTGACTTGATTGGGTCTGGGATATTTGTGTATAGATTCCACAATATTTACTAAGTTGCTGTATTTGCAATAAAGGTGTGGAAGTTTTTAAAAACAATTTTAGACCTGGTCATAAGAGTGTCTCTAACAATGTTGATGTCTCATGGGAATCTCAAACAAGAAAAATAGGTGGTTTCATTACTAGGAATTCATACAAAACGTAATTATGAAATTTACATCACATGGTCACTTATTTAAGCCAACCTGGCTTGCCACTTGTCATGATAACCATGCATATCTAAAATTTATAAATAAATGATCTTTTTTAATATAAAACCTATACAAAAAAATTCTTATTAAATTACCCTTGTAGTTTATTTTATTAAAAAGTGTAAACCAGGATTAAAAAGAGTGGAATGTGATGCTCTTAGTAATGTAAAAACCAAATAAATACTACCCATAAAAAAAACCAATAAAACTTTATATTTTATTCATATAAAATAAATATATTACATTATATGACTCTTTCCATATCATAAAATATCTCAGGAGGCATGGCCAACATATCCTCCATCCTGAACCCATTCCTCCATTTTCCAAGGAGCCACGAAAATATTGCCATGTTTGCCATGTAAAATATTAATCCACAATTTAATAGGTAACCAATTGTTAGAGGCATTAACAATATTGTGGTGTCTGATAATTAATGGTGTTATGGAAATTGTGGATGAGGACTGGGAGGGTATAATTCTTGTGCAGGGTATGCCAGACATGAATAATAATAAGGGTTAGGTTTGCTGTTGCCATCAGGGTTTTTACGACATGGCACCTACTAAAATATGAGGAGACAAAACAGCTGCCTATAGACAATGGAGGCTCGTGTTGCCTGAAGACAATGGAGGCTTGAAGATATTGTGCTCGCCAAAGTCAAGGGATTTCCGGCATGGCCCGCTAAGGTACGCCAGTCTATTTTTCATCCCCATTTGTTTGACCTTATTTGATGTATGCGATGCATGTTGTTATTTTGACTATCCCAACCAGTCATTCCCAGGAGTCTCATTGCCAGAAGCCTCTCACCAGAAGACTTTCACCAAGGAAGGGCCCCTGTAACCTTGATATTATCACCCTTTGCATGTATCCTTTAGCCTTTCAACATAAGCAAGGTCCAACAAACAGATTTCCGCACCAGTCGATATAAAGCATGCTTTGTTATTTACGTAGATTAACCTTTAGGGGGATCAGCTGAACCCAATTGATGATAAATTTTGAAGAGCTGGATGTCAGTCCCACAGATTCCATTATACATAAACCAGTCAATATAAAATGCTATTACTTAGGTCGATTCAGCATTTTAGGAGCGTAGGCCCATTCCATTGAGTTGTTTATTGCATTTGCCATATCAAATTATATACTTCTTGTGCCCTGTTTTAATACCCGATTGTCATCCAAGGGTTTGGGTTTGGGTTGTGTGAGTACTCTCTGGTGGTGTTGGTACTGACATAGCAACAACAGTGAAGCCAACAAATCAGCAGCTATGTAATCGATCCATAGCAGAAACTGAAGTATTTTGTTGTTCACTCTTTGGGAAACAAAGAGGCGGTTTGGAATTTTTGTTTTTGTTTTGACACAATGGATGTCTAATGCCAACCCAGTCTTTTGACATATTTCAGATCTGAAGTAGCCCCATCTTTTTGTTGCAATAAAATGTCATCAAACATGAAATATCTCAGGTCTATATCACACTTTTATGTACACTTCCAACGTAAATCCTCAGATAGATAGCAGATTTCCAGCCAGGAGAAATGAAGTTTAAATTGTTCATGACAGTGGAACTTCATTTAAAATCATCCCAGAGGAGAAGAGAAAAGATCCTGATACTATCATTAAGGTATTACAGTGGGAAAGGACAGGAAAAGACGGATAATTATCTCCAGAGCTTTAGAGATTACAAAATATCAAACTTGTTTTGAAATAGACAGTAAACCATTGTCGAGAGTCAACCTGTTTATCACTTTCTTTACGAATTTGTCATGGTTGGGGACTGTTGAATTGGTGTTTATGGCACTGACCACAAAGATTTTATATTTGTTGTGAACAACTCTACTGTTTGCTTAATTACTCTGGAGCAATGAGCAGTACACCGAAATTTTTGATAGAAGCATATCTACAAAGTAATTCAACAATTGATGAAGATCACACAGTAACATCTATTACTCAGAATAAATGCAGACCAGTAGTCTCAAGGTAAACTACAAGCCATCTCCATGACATTGGATTTGTAGTGGGAGTCAACAGCTCTTGTGGCATGGGCCACTTCGTTTGAGCAGAACATGGCTTCAGAACCAGAGGAATCCTGTTTTGAGAGAGGATTCCTGTTGAGAGGCATCATGTTTTGGCATTGCTTTGAGAGGCTTTCTTTGAGAGAGGATTCCTGTTTTAGGGCAGCGTTGAGCTTATTGGTGCATCCCCTTTTCTTGGAGTTTTATTGTGCATTGGTGAAGCCTTTGGAGGACTTTTAAATGCTTTTATAATTTATTCCATATGTGAAGGGATGTACTCTCACTTAGAGGTGTCTACTTCATACTTGGAGGAGTGTTCTAGAAAGACTACAACTATCATCAAGTCATGCACATTGCATACCAGTCAAACACTCTGTTACCCCCCATTTTGTATGGGTGTCCACTTGTCATTTTGATCACAATATTCAACGGCGGGTGACATTGTTCATGTCTTGCTTGAACATGGATTGATGACCTAAGTGGATGCTTGCAGACAATGGTCATGGTGCCCTTGATTATGAACTTGCATGATTTGTAGAGTTTACAGTCATCTCTTGAAGGGTGCACTTGTCTAAGAGGATCCACTGAGTTGGGAAGATCACTAGATCTTCATCCATCCACTAATTTTGGTCTTCATGCTATGTACTGAAGTTATGAAGAATGGTCTGGCTTCATTTTTTGAGTTTCATTGAAGAAGAGGAGGGCGCATACATGTGAGGGAAGGTGGGACTACCTTGAAGAGAAGTTAGAGAAGGTATACACCAAGATTGAGTGACATACATGTTGTGACTGTACTGTTGTACGTTGCTTGTAGAGGAGTCAAAATGTGTTGTTGGGCGCATTCCATTGGGCCTCCCACCTGTCAACACCATCATACATTCAAACCAGTCATAAAAGGGGTTGTGTTTTACCTGAGGGAGTTGTACATTCAAGCTAATCCACATATTATTGAACTGGGTGTGCTATCTATAGTCAATATTCTTGTTAAATAGGATATGTGAGGACTGATGGGTGGGCTAGTTGAAGCCTGTCACTGCCATCGTACCCAGTTGCTATCTTTTACTTGTGCACTATCAAATATCTAAAGCATAGGGGTGCCGAAAAGAGAGGTTGCTTCGTCATCCAAGAGGACAGTCAGATGGTGCTACTTCACAGGTCTGCTAATAATGTTAAAATCTGATTTAGTTACCTAATTATATTATGCTGTTACAACTGGTTAAAAATAGAACCACCTTCATTTATTTCTATGGTATGTCTTTTGCAATAAATACCATCTATGGTCTCTGATTATAACAGTTTGGGCATATTCTTGTTAAATGCTTGAAATGTAATGTTGTTTTGTGGTGTTGAGATCAATAAATTTCCATCGTGTGCCAAAAAAGATATGGTTTATAGGTATAAGTGTATTTCATGGTGATTGAGAGAAGTAAGATTCATTTAATGCCTTTTTACACTCCCACAATCCTCATTAGACCTTCATACATATTCTTGGTTCACAACTAACCTAGTAGCGGTTCCCATGTACTAATTTTTGAGGTTAGTAATACCATGCACAGTGCATATGTGCTGGTTTGAGGATTTTTCCATGGAATCCTAGGAAGTAAGGGTTGGGGATTGAGGCTCTTTTTTTCTTCCCCTAGTATGTTCAAGGACTCAATACCCATCCAAAGTTCCCAAAATATCGTAATGGAAGATGAATTCAAATCAAATTCCAAAGACACCCTAAAGAGGGATTGTGTCACGGTTTATAGGTTTCGTTTATAATTACTAATATAAAAAAGGTTCAATTAGAGAGGAAAGCTAGTGTTTCCCTACTTACCACGTTTATCCCTCAACAACCATTTCTCAATGGACTCATGCAGATATCATTTCTCAATGGACTCATGTAGAGAGGCTTCCCCGCCCAAAATCAACTTCCATCACTTCCAATATCAACTATTGTGATATCGTAAACTCGTAACAAGATCAGGGAAAATGCTTTTATCGGCCAAATACCAATCACAGAATGTTTGTATTCATTCATATGCATGGTCTTGGCCACCAGCTTCACTGCCTACAACTAAAATCTCTCTACGAATTCCTTTCCAGTGGTTTCATCCTATGCCAGCACAGACCTGTTTCCATAGAAACCTTGAGGAAGTTAATGTTGAAGACTCTTGCATATGCTAACACTAAATAAAGTTTGATGAGCTCAAGCATATGGATTTATAGCCAATGGCATCTGGCTTTGACCACTCCTTCAAATCACAGAAATCTTAAACCTATGTAAACTTGGGATGCAAGTATTGGAATTGTGTTGGGCACCTGGCCCACAGCAAATGCATCTCCCATAAGTCAAAATCAAAAGCTTATTTCCCCTCTTGTGATATTTGACAATCATCTAGTAACTAAATTTGGACTTCCCAAGGTTGATGCCTATCAGTAAATATTAGCCCCAGTTTAATAAAATCAATTAAAGAATATTTTTTCTAAGAAGCAACTATACTGATGGGTTTAGAGCAATACATGTTAGAAGACTCTGAAAATAAATGAAGAATTAAAGTACTGACTAAAAATATGATTCTAATCAAACACGATTGAACATATCTTTTTATAAGTAAATACTAAAAAATCGCCGGAAAAAGAGTGCAAAGTGTAGAACGTTTAGCTTACTCCTAAGTAAAATACTAAGAATAAGAAAAAGATTTGGTTTGGGCTTTCATAATATTTTTGGATCCTACACTCCTGATCACATGCAAGAAGCTGAGGAGCTTTCCCTCTTAGGCCATATTTATATGTATTAGCCATGGATGGTCTTGGTTATTTGTTGGAAGCAGCAAGAATACAGGGGAAAATCTGGGGGATTTAGGTTTGTGGAGACAAGGAGGTACTTGATAGTCATTTTGTTGTTGACTAAATGATATCAATTCACCTAGAACCTAATTTGGTGATTGAAAACATGATATAACTAGACAACTTGTGTTTCATTGAGTGTGGTTCTTAGTGATTAGAAATCAGAATTTTGGCTCATAGGAGCTGAGACTCCATCAAATATTGCTCCACACTAGAGGATAACACCCTACACAAATAGGGGGGTAACAGGAGGAAACCCTAGGCAAAATTTCCTAGCCTATTACCCTAGGGATGCCTATTGTTTGGTACTAGGTTTGAACTTTGCAACTAGGATCCAAGGTGCATAAGAATCAATTTCCCTTGGCTGACCTCCTAGTTAATTGCATCAACAGATCATAGGATCTTGTTTACATGTTCTTTGTATGAATTCCCCGACTGTATTTCATCATCCACCAATTTAGGTACTCCTTGCATCATGAATTGATGTTGACAATCAATCAATTCCGTGGTTATTTTTTTATGGAAAGTAACTAGAATCATTTTGCTGTTACAGCAAGTAACACTTACGGCATAAATTAAAATGGCATTTGGTTAATAATTTGAACATGACAAGAATTTTGCAACACACTTGTATAATTATTAGGAGATTGAGGATGTGATTAGATGGAGAACTACAGAAGGAGCTTTGTGGCCATGTCTAGCATGTGTATCACTCATGTGAGGATGCTCCGTGATTCAGCAATTTGTATAGTTTTTCATTTCATGATTGATAAGGCAGAGTAACTAATAGTCAGACAGCCTATCTTCAAGGACCATCACACATTAATTGGCAGGAAATTGATATATGAGGAAACAAATATGGTAAGGACTGGAAAGTGTGTTTTATTCTTTTCTAAATCATTATTCCTTTCATTAGAAGTGTGTTTTCTTCTTTTCTAAATCACTATTCCTGTGATGTTTTAAAAAATTGTTAGTTATTCCCTTTTACACAGATTAATAGAAATTTGTAGATTACTTATTAAAACGTGTACTCGTTTTTAATTTCATTTATCATCGTAGGGGGCCTCTTGTACCATAAAACTCAGAACTAGCTAGACTTAAAGTTTAGATGATTTTTATTGCTGTTTATGCTCAAAGACTAGAGTTGGGTTTTGATGGTACTTCTACTTTCAATCCCAACCTAGAATTTGATACAGCCTTCTGGTCATTGCTTTTCAGTAGCTGCAATATGACTTTTGGCCACTATTTGTGCTCAAAACTGCCCAAATTTGAGTACTAGGGCATTTTTGATGGTAGAATTAAACTTAGAACCCAAGATGAAGAGTGTTTACCTCATGAATGATTCCCAAAATTGCTACAGGTCTCTTTTCAATGTTTTCATGCCCATAAAGCACCTAGAATTAGGAATTTAAGACTGCTTGTTACTGTTATTCATACCAAGATCTTAAAGTAAATATGATAGGCTCGATCTCTACATTGTATGACATGATCAAAAAATTAAATAAGAAACAGAGTGATTTTCTATGTGAAGTCTTTGAGTTGAATAACAGTGAAAATAGAATCTATTAGCTTGTTTTAATCTGATGGAAGAGTAAGTCATCTGTGTAAATCTTTATCTTACATGGAATTGAATTTGAGCTTAGAAATCGAAATCTAGATAATCAATGGGAATCTATAAACATGAGAATTGTGTGCGCAGATGCTGAAGGGATTATACGCATAGAATCTATGTTACGTGTAGTGATTGATATTATGCTCGACATTGTTACTGTAATTTCTATACATTGTTAGATTTGTATAACAAAGAAAATATGAAGGATAAGTGTTCTATCTAATGTGTTTTGATGAAGATAGAGCATCTCAATTTCCTTTTCAAAAGGATAGGTTATGCTAAATACATAGATTCATTTAGTGGATCTTTCAAAAGCTAGGCATTTTGGCTAAATATACAAAGGATCATTTGCAAGTTGTACAACTTGGGCTTATAATTCATTGATATATTATTCATTTCTTCGTTGATGTGATGTCAATGCTTGTTATTTCAAGTTGGTCAATAAGAAATTATAGAAATTGTGTTAAAAATGGGGCATTATATACCTATTCAGTACACACCATTGGAGACATTTGTCATTATATAAGGCAATGATCCTTTATGTTACATAGAACAAAGTCTACATATGTGTATGTCATGAATGTTGGGATTTTACGGCATGATGTATGTCATGCTTGTTTGAATTTTGTGGATTGTTTGCCAAAAGAATAATGTGGAGCATAATCTCTGATTCTATTAGTTTATTGGTTTGTCAAGATTCAAGTCCCCACATATCTACTGGACCATTAAGGGATGAGATAACAAGAGGAATCCCCACTTTCCTTGAATCTAGTCAGTGCAGTTGTGTTTCATTGACACCTTTCAGTTGTATTAGTGTTATACCTCCTTCGAGGAAAGAGTCAATGAAAGAGTCACTTAAAATTCATTGAAAGAGTCAATGAAAGAGTCAATTAAAAGTCATTGAAAGATTCAATGTAAACACTCATTGTAAGTTGGGTCAATATAAATTGATAATGTGCCATTGTATTAATTTTATATCATTTTTCTCATGTAGGCTTCACTTCTGGTTTCTACATCGATTTGGAATTTCAATTTTGGAATATTAAGTAAGATGTCAAACATGGATTGTGGAAAGAAAAATAAAACATCAAAACAAAAGGATGTAATATCATATTTTCAAAAGCCTTAGTCCAATAATCCACATCCTGTTCATGCTTCAAGCTCTCTTGAGCAAGGTATCAGTGAGAGAGATGTCAACACTTTTGAGAATCTGCTTATATATCTTCTGCACAATCTTCAAAACTCTGTGAAAACTGAAGGAAGAAACCCTGTTGTTCAAATCTTTCAGCCTTTTATCCCACCAACTGCTCAAACCCCTCTAGACTTTCAAGCTTCCTCTTGTGTTCTGAATCCACCTAGACAAATGGTTGCTAGGTTTTCTCCATTCATTGTAGAGACCTATTGGCATGAGACCAACATTCCTCTAATATAATTGGCATAATTTTCATATGTTAGGTACTAATTCCCAAAATACTTTGAAATAAGTGGAACCAATCCACCAATTGATTGATTGATCTTCTTTGTTCCCTCAATGTCAGGATTCTTTTGCAATTATATGTATAGTTAATATCTTTTGGAACTGAATTGTATGCCTATGTGCAACTTGAGATATCTTTAGCAACCATGCTCATACAAATTTCAATAGCATCCTTAAATAATTGTTTTTGTTGCTCTGCATAGAGCCTAGGTGCTCCAAGACTTGTCTTCTTAATCTCAACTGGTTCATGATCATTAATATATGCTTAGGTCACGAACCTCCTTTGTTGATTGCATTTGTTTTATCATGGATGGATGGATTAGTATGATGCCATGGAGTCTAGATTGGTAGATCTTTGGTTCATGTGATGGTGACATGGATAATTTGTGATCTCATTTGATATGGATGGAGCTCTCTGAGCCCTCAACAGTTCTATGGATGATTAAAAGAAAACCTGGGCATGCTGTCCTGTTTAATCCTCATACATGAATCAAAATGATTTCTAGGAACATTCCTTGATGACCTGGGCATATGTTGAGCCTCCTAACAACCTAATTAGTTGATTTGGGATATTTTGGACAGTTCTGGTATTTGTTAGCCTCAAACAACAACAGATCAAATCTGTCCCAGCCTTCAAATAACCATAAATCAAGCAAATCCAAGTATTGGTGTGTTTTGGGTACATTTTTGACAAGTTTATGCATCATAGCAATGGTAAAGTGGCTAAAACTTAGGCCTGTGCACTTCTAAAAATGAGTAGCAGTAGTAAACAATGGATATTTGGAAAATAAATCCATGTTGTTGGGCACATACTAGGCTCTAAAAGTAGACGAGTTAAATTCAAATTACATGCATCATATTATCCCATCTTGGTTAGACCCATTTGAATTAGTGTGCTGTGATCCTGAGGTAGACGATATAAAAAAGGTGGCATTTCTGAGATTTATCCAGTTGCTGTTTTTTATCCATGACAAAGTACTTAATAGGCTGAACTTGTACATGTCCCCAAAGCTAGGACCATTTCTGTGTGGGAACAATCATATTCACCCATTTAAATGGGGTTTTGATTTGGTTGCTATTGATGAATGTCCATGGCACCAAAGAAAAAAATACTTAGACGAGTTAAATTCAAATTACATGCATCATATTATCCCATCTTGCTCAAACCCATTTGAATTAACGTGCTGTGATCCTGAGGTAGAAGATATAAAAAAGGTGGCATTTCTGAGATTTTTCCAGTTGCTAGTTTCTATCCATGACAAAGTACTTAATAGGCTGAACTTGTACATGCCCCCAAAGCTAGGACCATTTCTATGTGGGAACAATCCTATTCGCCCATTTAAATGGGGTTTTGATTTGGTTGCTTTTGATGAATGTACTTGATTCCTGTCTTTATTTGATGCTCAAGTATCTAAGGTTTTAATATACAGGTTTGATGAATCATTCCAGAATATAGACTGGACAGGTTTGATGAAGCATTTTCAAACAGAGCCAAAGCTACACAGAATACATAATCAGTGGCTACTGTGACAGAAAATACTTCAAAGTTCAAACTATGCCCATATTTGGAATTTAGTTTGTTTATTTCCACTAAACTTGCCCAAATCTATTGCAGCATGGGACCGGGATGCTTAGACTTGCTAGATCTACTTAAAATTGGACCATATTTGGACTTAACTCTACTTGGGATCAGGGAAAACCCTAAATTCACTCAAGATCTGCCCAGAATATGGAGAAATTAAAATATTTATTGTTGTTCTTTACTTGCAGATTGACCAGACTTCTTGTTGCTGGTTGATGCTAAATCATGGCTGCCACTACAAGGAAGATGCCCACATTATACCCAGGACCAATCTTGTTGCTGTTTGGAGGGTTGAGACATGGTTAAAACATACTCAGAACTGTCTAGAATGTGCAAAAATGCTAGGAAACAACCCAACATGGAGTGCTACTAAAAGAATTAGGTTGCTTGCTTCCCATAATTCAGAATAAATAGGTTTTACTTATGTTTCCTTCCACAAAATTGATCCCAATGTGCCCAGATTTACCCAAAGATGCTTCTTAGTGCTGTCCAAGGGCCATAATAGCACTAATTGCTGCTAATTGAAGACTGGAGTATGCCCATAATTTGAGACGAATAGGCCATGACTCACAAAACTGCCTAGATCTAATGAATTTTTCCATTGCTGAACTATCCTGCTTCAAACAATGCCCTAGTTCAAGGTCAAACAATCAACATATTCCATGAAGCAATATCACTAGGGAATCATCATCTAGGATCTAGCACTTAGGACCAAATCATTAAATCTCCATCACATACACTCCCCGAATGAGATTGTGATGAAGGTGGTCACCCATGCAAAATGGGGCGTAACACCTCTTATTAAACTTGTCATAATTGAAAGATAGTCGAAGTTGCAAAAATCCTTGTGTGATATAGATTGAGCTTGGGGATCATGAAAAGCATGCTTGTCATGATTCCATAAAAGATATTGTCCCAAAAAATGCATCATGGAGGGGTGTCCCAGAAGCTGAAGTTACAAAGATCACTTCCATGAATAGACACGTGATGAACATCTCTATGGTAATGCGCATTCTTGTCATAAGAAATGTGAAGCGGATGGCATTCATGAAGATATTGTGACTTGTCCCAAAAAATGCATCATGGAGGGGTGTCCCAGGAGCTGCAGTTACAAGGATCCCTCCCATGAATCGACAAGTGATGAACATCTCTATGGTAATGAACATTCTTGTCATAAGAAATGTGAAGCAGATGGCATTTGTGAAATTTTCAATGAACTTGTATGACATAGAAGCTCATTTCATAGCATGTCTTTGAACAAAATGGTATGCAAAAGGATTATTGCATTGCCATTCCACATTTTAAAATATGTTGTGCATTATTGTAAGGTTAGATGTCAAGCTTGTGGGTATTTTTGTTAACGACCCATCAATCATTCTAGTTTACATAATACAACTCATGGGAACATGAAGAGTGTCAATTTTGCATTAGATCAGGAATTTTGATATCCATTGCCTAAAATATACTCGGGGGGAATCTTGTTGATTTTTCCTATGCAACATTGAGAGTCATTCTCTTGTTGAATGGAGACATTTGTTCAAGGACCAGGATGTGGAACCGGTCTTGCATTGGGGGAACTCAGCCTTGTGTTGAGTAGCCATTTTGTTGAATGGATACATTTGGTCACAGACTACAATGTGGAACCAGTCTTGCATTGGGGGAACTCAACCTTGTGCTGAGTAGCCAATTCTTCTGAATGGGACATCTGGTCAAGGACCAAGATGTGGAACCATTCCAACACTGGGGGAACTTAGCCTTGAGTTGAGTAGCCATTCTCTTGAATGGAGACATCTGGTCACGGGCCAAGATATGGAACCAATCCAGCACTAGGTGAACTCAGTTGAACTGAGTGGCCATTCTTTGAATGGAGGTACCCGATGAACCAGTCCAGCAATGGGGGACTCGGCCAATGGCTGAGGGCCATTCTCCAGGAGAATGGAGGGGCTTGGTCATTTACCAAGTATTTGACCTTGAAGTCAAATGATGCATCCTAGAGCTGAGGCACCTGGTCAGTTACCAAGACATCACTGTAAGCCCTAGACCAGGTCTGGGCATGTGAGGCACTCCTTCCCTCAATCTGTGGGCTTTGTAATCTTCTCCAGGGATTAGCTACCCCTGGTTAAGACACCTAGTACCCGATCTTGGTGGCACAAGGAGTTTGAGATAAAAGCATTAGTAATTCTCTCCATCTATGATGATGTACTTTGAGTGGGTTTGAAGGACACGCTATGACCACTTGTTTTGACCACAGGGCACTTGGCAAAGGTTAAAAGATAAAATTCAAAAATGCATAAGGACCTTTGGACCACCAAGGAGTCCAAGTGAAAGCACAAAAAGACCTCCAGAACCACCAAAGGTGAAAGACAAAAAGACAAAAGAATAAAATATAATTATTGTCTTTTTGAGTTTTGGCCCACTTCTAGGTAATTCAAAGGCTATAAAAGAAGATCAACTCAATTCATTTGACACACTTGCTTATCATCATTCAACTGCTCCTAGATATTCTCTCTGGAGGAGAGAGAAGGTTCTGGTCTTTTTGGGTTATATGCCCTAGCATGGAGGATTTCTAGCCTTCATTAGCAACTAACTACAGCCAAACCTTAAGCAACTACGACATCATTGTAGATACCCAAATATGCTAGGGTATCTTCTTCACTTCTTCACGTGCTAGGGCACTCCCATAAAACCTCACGACAGCAACAAAAAGGTCACAGGTAGCTCTTATACATCGTCGGGCAGTCTCCATCCAACTTGGGCAGAACTTCAGCAATCCCTATAGCTACCTTTGGGCACATTTGGGTAGCCACCCAGAATCCCAGGCAGGCTCAAGCTGAAGGCTGAGATCACGGACAACCACGGAGCAAGCTCCGGGCAGTAGACAGTTGTTCTGGGAAGCATAAAAGAGTCTGGGAAGATCTATTCTACTCATGGGAAGTCAACAAGAAAACTCGGGCAACCCTAACTTTTCATGGGCAGCCTGTAAAAAGTCTCGGGCAGCTGTATAGAGGTTTGGGTCGAGTATCTCCATCTTTGGGCGGTTGTGTTTTAGGTAAAAATAGATTCTACATTGTACTTTTTTGTTGTAGGATTGATGATTTGAGCTACATTACCTTCATGTAGCTTATTTTAAGATTGATGGTTTGATATTTATCTCTTACATTGTCTCTTTCTTGCATGTGACAGGAAATGACGTTGGAATTTGAGAAATCTAGGCCTAGGAGCTATCTCTTCACATAGATAGTTTTCTAACATTAAATGATAAATAACTAATTTGACAACACTTTTGCTAAGCAAGAATGGGCTCATTTAAGTACAGGAAACCATGTTGGTGTTTAGCACGAATATCTTGACAATTTTTTATGGTTTGTTTATTGCTTTTGTTTGAAGCATTTTGTCGATTTTTGAAGTTCGTGTGTATTTTGGTTAAATATTGTGTTAAGTCCTTTGAATGCTTCTAGTTCTCATTCGATGCTTGATTTAATCCTTTTTTGTAGCTTGAATCAAGGTTGGTTTTAGGGTTTGAGAAAAGATTATTTTATTAACTTTTAGTTGCATGAATTAATTGTCTTCATTTTTTCGATTCTTTTACGCTGATTGTAAATTTTCTTTGCAAATACTTGTTGTTATTCAAAAAAATAAACGAGCTCTACATAGCTAAGCAAAGAAAAAAATGGTCTATGGACTAGGTTTCTATGCATTGATCGTGGGATACCTATTGTCACAAGACCAACATTCATCTAATGCAATAATCAATTGGCATAATTACAATGCATACTCGTATTAGCCTCCATGACCATAACTGTCTAGTGGAGGCCAAGATCGAGCATAATGTATGATTCTATCAGTTTATTAGTTTATCAAGATTCAGGTTCCCACATGTCCACGGGACCATTAAGGGACGAGATAACAAGTGGAGTCCCCACTTGCCCTGAATCTAGTCAGTGCAGTTGTGTTTCACTGACACCTTCCAGTTGTTACTTATGAGTCTACATGTTCTATTGATCATGTTGTGATTCATGTTATTTGACTAATGTTGTTGTTCCTCTATTTTGACAATATTCTATAAATCAGTGAAAGATTTGCTAGTTTTTACAATTTTTTATAATGAAGTTAAATATTTGCCAAGATTTTACAATATCTTATAACTTAGTGAAAGATTCGCCAAGATTTTACAACATTATATAATAAAATGAAAGATTCTCCAAGATTTTACAACATTATATAATAAAATGAAAGATTCATGAGGATTTTACAACATTGTATAATAAAATGAAAGATTCGCCAAATTTTTTATATATACATATTATATTATTGATAAAATCGCCTTCAAATTTTCCTATATATCGGAGAGATTCGCCCATTTTTTATACATATAAATCTAGGGGGGTTCTTAAAATCATCCCTGCTCAAAGCTCAACAGGTGCAGGTGTAGTATTGATCTCCCCATCTAAGGAAAACATCCACCTGTCTTACAAGCTTGATTTTGAAACCACTAACAACATAGCAGGATATGAAGCCTTTCTTCTAGTAGTTAAAGCTGCCAAGGAGATGGGGATCATGTGCATAATTTTTTTTGGAGATGTAGACCTCATTATACAGCAGGTCAACAACACTTTTTAGACAAAAAATATCACACTGAAAGCCTACATGGACGAGGTATGGAAACTCAGAGACTCCTTTATGTTTTTTGAGCTGTCATATATTCCTAGGGCTTTGAATCACCCGGATGATTCCATGGCTATCTCTGCAAGTCTGTTTGTTCCTCCTTTACCCCCTAAGCTCAGCTATGATGTTCAGGTCAAGTACAGAATCTCTCTTCCAGATAATGTAAAATTTTGGAGGGTGTTTGAGAATGATGATGAGCTTAGTAAGTTCCTTCAGTTAGTAGATGAATTCTCTGACATACACATAGAACAGGAAAACCTAAACATGGAGGAATCCAAATAGCTCAAGTTAAAAGATAAAGTGGCTGATCAGAACATCGTCCAATTTCCCAGCAACTACATACCCTGAGGTCTAGTACCACTGTAAGAGCTATTTGATCAAAATGACATGGGCCTTTCAAGCCTGCCAAAAAGGATCTAGATCCTGCTATCCAAGAGCAAATCATAGGAATCCAAAGCCATCCAAAACTGATAAATCTGTCCACTGGGATGACTGCTGGTCAGAGGTCTGAATTTTGCAGCTTGATAAAAGAGTTTGCTGATGTTTTTGCATGGGAGTATAGTGACCTAAAAACATATGACACAAACATCATGCAGCACATGATTCCTTTGGAGAAGGACACCATTGCAAACCTAGTAGTGGAGAAATCAGGTTGTGTGTGGATTTTAGAAACCTGAACAAGTGTTCCAAGAAATACAACTATCCATTGCCCAAGATGGAACACCTGCTGCAGAAAGTCTTGGGAGCTAGGGTTATGTCCTTCCTTGATGGCTTCTCTGGATACAACCAAGTTGCTATGTAGCCGGATGACCAAGAGAAGACTGCCTTTACTACCCCCTGGGGCACCTTCATGTATGCTAAAATGCCATTTGGGCTAATGAATGCTGGGGCTACTTTTCAGAGAGCCATGGACCTAGCTTTTGTAGGACTAAACGATAAGTTTGCTCTGATATATTTGGATGACCTAATAGTTTACTCTCACAGCCATCATGACCACTTGCAACATTTAAGGAAGGTATTTCTAAAATGCAGAAGGTATGGAATATCACTGAACCCCAAGAAGTCCCAATTTGCACTCAATGAAGGAAAGCTCCTAGGCCACATAGTTTCAGCTGAAGGTGTAAAGATCGATCTGGTAAGTGTGGAGGCAATCCAAAATTTGTCAATACCAAGGTCAAAAAGAGACATTCATTCCTTTTTAGGTAAGATAAACTTTGTCAGTAGGTTCATTCCTAATTTCTCCAAGCTAGTAAAGCACATAACGGTCATGCTGAAAAAAGATGCTGAAATAAAGTGGGCTAACCAGGCAAGAAACTCTTTTGAAGACATTAAGAAAGCTATCATGGAGGCCCCAACCCTGATTAGTCCCAACTACACCAAGGGTTTTTACATTTTCTCTTTTGCATCTTACGACACAGTGGCAGCTGTACTATTACAAAAGAATGATGAGGGTCTTGATCATCCAATTGCATTCTTCAGCAGAACCCTGAGAGATGTTGAGCTGAAGTATGACCCAATTGAGAAGCAAGCTTATGCTCTCATAAAATCTTTGAAAACTTCCATAATCTACATTCTCCATGCAAAGGTCATTGCATATGTCCCTTCAGCTGCTGTGAAGGATGTTTTGACTTAGCCTGACATTGATGGGAAGAGAGATAAGTGGATTGCCAAACTCATTGAGTTTGATATAGAGGTGAAACCCACCAAGCTAGTAAAGGGACTAGCTCTGGCCAAACTCATGGCCAAATAAAACTGTGAACTGATGGGAATAAATTTCACATGTTTCAAATCAGCAAAGGTGTAGACTGTGGTAGCAGTAGAAACAGAAGTAAATCAAGATCGAAATGACATTCCATCAATAGTTGAGAACATATATTCATGTGAGTGGTACTCAGGTATCATTCAATTTTTACAAAAATTAGAAGTTTCTCCTGATATCACTCCTAACCAAGCACAAGCTCTTAAGTTGAAATCTGTTAAGTTTTGCATAATTGACAAACTGCTGTACTGGAGAGATCAATATGGAATTTCACTAAGGTGTCTAGATAAAGAGGAAGCAAAGCAGGTCATGCATCATTTTCATTCTAGCACATGTGGGGGCCACCACTACTGGAAAACCACAGCCCACAATATCTTAAGAGCAGGATACTATTGGCCAGTCCTCTTTGCTGATGTATGCACTTTTTTAAGGGCTTGTGACCAATGCCAGAGATTTATAGGGAAGCAGCAGCTCAAGTCCTTGCCCCTTAGGCCTATTGTGGTGAATGGGCCTTTCCAACAATGGGGTCTGGATTTCATAGGTGAAATAAATCCATCTTCCAGCGGACAGCATAAATGGATCTTAGTAGCCACTGATTACTTTACCAAATGGATAGAAGTAGTACCCACCAGGAATGTCACTCATCAAGTCATCATGAGATTTGTTATGACAATATCTTTAGCAGGTTTGGCTGCCCGGTAAGGTTAGTAACTGATAATGCACCAGCTTTCAAGGCCGGGGCATTATTTAAAATGTGTGAATCAATGGGTATTCAATTGGTGCACTCCACATCCTATTATCCCTAAGGCAATGGCTTGGCTGAGTCATCCAACAAAAGCTTAGTCAGAATCATCAGGAAACTGCTAGAGACAAATTAGAAAAGATGGGATTCAAAGCTTAAGTTTGCTTTATAGGCTAATAGGGTAACAGACAAAATATCCATAGGGACTTCTCCATTCAAGCTATTTTATGGCACTAAGGCCATTTTTCCCATCCAACTCATCCTTCCAGTGGCAATTTTTTTTTAGGAAGAGGAAGATGAACCAAATGATATGGTGAGAAGGATGATGGATTTGGTGAGTTATAGTAAATAAGGGATAAAGTTGTAGGAAAATCAGAAGCTCATCAACAGAGGATAAAGGGCATGTTTGAAAAAAGAGCAAAAGTAGACAACTTCCAGGTTGGAGATTGGGTCCTCAAGTGGGATGCTGTCAGACAGGACAAGGGAAAACATGAAAAATTCGACTCTTTATGGATTGGCCCTTTTGTGATAGCCCAGGTACATAAGAATAATACCTTCAAATTGTAGAATATGGAAGGTGAAGAGGTATTTGATGGCCCAGTGAATGGGTGGTTCTTGAAACTCTATTTTATTTGAGGCTCTGAGGCCTTATTATTGTAAATTAGTAGATAGTGAGTTGTTTTGCTTTCAGAATAAACTCCATGCCCAATGGAATAGTAAATGATAGTGTTAAGTTACTTAGTTTCTTTTAGGGAAATGCATTTTTGGTCTGGGATTCTTGGGACCTCACTAGGAGGTTCCCATCCCCAAGTAGGAGCCAGAAGTTATCTCCCAAAATAATTTATTTTGATAGTATGAAGAATTTAACTCATGCAATGAAGGATATGAATAACATTGACAGTTTGAAAGCCTCTGTTTTTTATTTGGATGAAAATTTCACAAGTTATAGCTTTCGGTGGCTTAGGCGAGGACTATCATACCTCATTAGCCACCGAAAGGCTATGTTTCAATGGCTAAACAGTTGAACACGAGCCAAAGGCAAAGCATCAAAAACAGTCTAAGCAAGCAGAGTCAAAGTAACACTTTCGGTGGCTTAGGTGAGACTACAGAAACTCATTAACCACTGAAAAGGGGTGCTTTCGACAGACTAGAAAGAGAGATAAAAAGGGGTTTAAACCACCGAAATATAGTGGCAAGTAGCACCAGGAAAGTCACATTCAGTGGCTTAGGCGAGGATCAGAACATCTTATTAGCCACCGAAAGCTGGAAGATAAATTTCGGGTGGAAAACCCTTTCGGCGATTTAGGTGAAAGCTATGACATTTGTGTTGACCACTGAAAGAACATTTTTGATAGCAGTCGGAGCTTTAGTCCTATATGATGCTGACATTTCAGAGGTTTAGTCCTTTATGTCGTCAACACTACGAAGATTCTAGTGGGTTGAGGTTTCGATCGTTGATGCATTAGTGGTTTGAGGTTCCGATGTTTTAGTGGTTAGAGCTTCTGATCGTCGATGCTCAACCGTCACGACGTTAGTGGTTTAAAACGCCGACACTACATCAGCATTCAGGTTTAAATTTCCGATCGACGTTAGTGGTTAGAGCTTTCGATCGTCGATGGGTTTTTAGTTGTTTTTTTCAGCAATTAAAAATGTTTTTGACATGGTCGAGATCTGTCGAAAGTAGAGATTCACCATGACGACGGGGTAAATATTCTGACGGTTTAAGCAAGAAAGATCATGTTTAAATTAGCCACCAAAATCCAGTGTTTCGGTGGTTAACTGACAAAATCACGGAGGATCTAAACCACCGAAAGGCTAAAATAGGGAAATTGTTGGGAACTGTTGCATCCAACCCTGTTAGCAAGGCAAAAGGCCATTTTAGAGCATGATTACCCACCGAAAATACCTGGATCCATGTGACTACATGGGAAATGAATGAAAAGGGTCGTTAGGAAAGTAGCACACATTGATCTGACTACCAAGCCTCCAGTTTCCCTCCACCTGTCCTGAATACCCTCAAATAGCCATCAAATGCTCTGGCTGAAGCAGGTTACGGAGATATGGGAAAAGAGATCTCAAGGATCGAGTTGCTGTCATCATTTAGGTGACCTCAGCTTCCATAAAATACATAAATCCCTCATAATCAGTGCCTTGGGACCCCATCGAATTTCATTTTCAAAATTAGCTTTGTTCTCACTAGAAAACGAGCTCTGGAGGAGTAGCTTGCTAAAGCACACTGTATACAAAGTCGAAAGGCTATTTTGTAGGTACCTAGGAGATACACCCTTCAGGATGAAGAAAAGTGGATCAACTCTCAGATACGAGCTAGGTGATGTCAGTTATTTAGAGGCCCATCCAGAGGTTTGTAGTCTGTTCCAAGAGGTAGGCTGCTACAAATACTGTGAAAAAATACAGGGTTTTCATCAGTAGGTGGATGAAGATTTTGTCGTGTCATTTGATGGTTCAAAAGCAGTCATAGGAAGGGAGGAATTTCTCATATACAAAGCCCTTAGAAGAAGAAGGATGATCAAATAGGCCTGGAAAGGCATTTTTGAGCGAAACCTAATAAATTTTGTGAAACAGGGCTTTCGGTGGTTAAGCGGGCGCTGTAGCAGTCCGTTAACCATCGAAAATTCCTCTTTTCGGGAGTTAAAAGTTTCGATAGACTGGCCGCTTAACCACTGAAAGTGGACGAAGGTTTAAAAGTGAGTTTGACAGACATACCAGATTTTGGTGACTACAGATGGCTTAAGGGCATAAGTTAAAGATAAAAGGTGCTGACACAAGTATCAGAAAGGGTCTGTTTAGATCTATTATGACAAAACAATGCCATAAAGTCATCAAACCTAATTATCAAGGAGGAATCAGTGGGTTAACTGACAGTGGACCAGTAGCAGTGATCATCAGCAACTACTTCAGTTATTTAATGTTCAGTCAATGAACTAAATCTTCATTATAGTTAGACAAGTATTTAGGTAGGGTTTCAAACCCTAATTTGCAAAAACTGTTACTTTTGATTATTTTTGTAAAAAACAGATCCAAGTTTTAGGATCTGTCCATTTCGTAAAAGGCCCTAAGATCGATTTTATAATAAAGGGTTCAACTTCGGGGATTTATAAGCCTATATATAATTCTTTCAGCTTTCCATTTTAGTCTTCATGAATATAAGCTCTTTGTTATGATATGTTCAGCCATCATCTCTTTCTTTATTGTACTTATTTCTGAATGTGTATTTAGGTCATTTTCAGATTGATTAATAGCTGATAGTTGTCATCCTATTGGTTTGTTAATGCAATTTGATTTATAAGTGCCATCTTCATCATGATTTAGCCATTTATATGCATGTGTTTTGTATGTAAGTCTGCTAGCTTGATGAGTTCTTCATCCCTGCACCTTATTGTCAAATTCTGAGCAATTGTAACTAAAAGCCTTGTAAATGAGTGAATTTTATGCATGCCTTGAGAGTGAAAAGGTTATATAGGTCAACTGACTTGATCCATATTATAAAACCCTAAAAAAATTGTAAGTTACCAGGCATCCTCGAGCTACAACCTAGAGGAGTTTCCTAGAGTGATAACAGGGTGCGTAGACTGATAGTCTCATACTCCTCATATTCCCTTTGTTGGATTGAATTTCCTTTCATTGTCATCATCTTCACAATACCAATGTAATCAATAGTCAGACTATTTATCCAATCAGTTGTCATGCTGAATTTTGAGGTTGGCAAGCTGTAAGCTTTAGCTATGAATGTAGAGGTGAAAGAGGCAAATCCTTTATCTTCAATATTGTACATGATCATCCCTTTCGCATTAGCCTTAGACAAAAACCATCCAATCACCTCAGAGCAAGGAAACATCTCCGGTCATGTTGATACTTTTGTAATTCTTGATCTTAATATGTTGTCAAACAGGGTTAGATCCTCCAAGCCTGTGTCTGGAACTTTATGATCCCAGAGCATATGATAAATCTTCCCCCACTTGAATTCAGGCTCGGCCCTAGTGATAGATTTAGTGTCTTCATATATTATTTCTATCGGAGGCGCAATTTTTACATCTGATTCTTCATCTGCAACTTTGGAATTTTTCTTCCTTTCCTAGGCATGGTATTGAATACAGACTGGGACTATAGAGAACATAATAAAATATTTCTTAGCATCCCTACTTATAGAAATCACATGCATTCAAAGTGTATAAGAAAATTGAATATCTACTGCAAGAGCTATATCTTGTTTACCCAATCATCTCTTCATAGAACAAGCTTAACCAATATGTTATTTACCATATCATCTTTACCAATCAGAAACAAAACCACACCGTAAAACTTTGCATACCATTCAAAACAACTTAAGGAAAACTTGAGAACATGACGATAGATTCTAGTTTAATGCAAGGTCAAAACCTTGGCAAAAACCGTAGTTCGCAGGCGAGCTCAATCTGAGGAACTGAAAGCTTAAACCTATCATTTTCAAGCACAAAACCTAGAAATTGATCAAAAAATATTTTGTGTACCCTATGCACGACCTCCCTATGAGATCTTTGACCCGCAAAACCAAATAGGGGAACACAGTGGTGCCAATCCTCCAGCCATTAAGCCAAACTCCTAGGTTACGAAACTAGACAACAAGTAAAGCTTTCAGAACCCTACGGCTTCGACACCTTCTAACACCGCAAATAGATAATAACCAGTCGAGGAAAGGTCAGCTACAAAGTCGGACCATTCGGGATTCATAATTACATAACCAGAACCCTACGCTAGCCATGATTGAACGACAACGACATGAATAGTATGGGAGCAGGTAAAACATATCACCACGGCCAGAGTATGTTAGGTCAAACAAATCAACGAGTGGGTCGAAAAACCTGCTAAGGGACAAACAATAGGTTGAAGAGAGGGATTTTAAATCCTATGACAAACACAACAACCCTAGCTTCGTAAAAACGATAACTAAACGCAAAAATAAAAACCAAAGAGAGTGCCACTTAACTAATTTAAATGAGTCACAACATGCTAGTATCCTACCTAGAAAGGAAAAATGATTGTTGGTCGAAAAAAACTTGACGCTAATTGCTACAAAGCCTCCAGGTGGAAATCTTTGGTGGGTGAATGCTCAGAATGATAGACGATGCGACAAATCTTAACACTTCCAATCACATCATGAAATGGAAATGACTCCCATAGGATATGTATAAAAAGGCACGGGGATATAAACATAATGTGGTTGGTGAAATATTTACACCACACGAGTGTAAAGGAACGTTGTTTGGTGCCTAAATGAAACCACCTGCAAGACCGCGTTGGTGAGCTGAGTGAAAAAACCTTCCGACTGCGGCGGCTTGAAAGCCACGATCCTGCCACAACTATCATTTCCCCCTATTTAAAAATTATCCACCCAGGCCTTTGCATGACCTTATCAATGTCGCAGTGCAAGACATGATCGACAGCCAGAAAACTTAAATGACCGCTAACATCGGCTCCGAAAAGGAAAGATAGCCGCCCTTATCGACTTTCCTCAGCTAAAACGACTCAACGGAGGACATCAGATACAAAAGCAACACTTTGCCACTAATTGTGGCTGGAACTCAAACACTTTTTTGGCAAAATATGAAAACCCCGAAGCAAAAAATTGCATAAGCGGTTAAAAAACCATCAGGTGAAATTCAAAAAATCTATCCGCTCTGTCGGCTGCCAGATGAACTATTTTTCGACACGTCGGGAAATAACAAAGTAAGAAACAACGGTAAAACATCAGGAAGGCAAGAAAAATGTTTTCTTCCATTTCGGAGAAAAACTCAGGAATGTTCCAACACAATGGACCCAAATCATCATTAAGTCGGCTTGAAAACGTTGGAAGAAAAAACAAAAAAAACTTCGTTGTGTCGGCGAACAAATGAACATTTTTTTGATACTTCGGCCAAATTTTTTCTTACTCAGTGCGAAAACAAACCTTTTTTAGCTTACTCAGGGTGAAACCAAGTCATGAATGATATCTTTCAAAGGGAAAAAAGGTCTAAGTAAAACCAAAAGCTAAGAAATTAAAGGGGGGCCCTAAAAAATGCAAATTTTTTTGGGGTAGCGGTTGCAGCAGCAACAATTGGCGACTGGATGGTGAACATAGATATCTGGTAAAACTATCTTTTCAAACCCAACACTGCTTTATGGAATTTTGTTAAACCAACTCATCCCAATCCATTCCAATATTTATTTAAAAATCCAGACTTTTCTAGGAATGTAAAATTTAGAACTTATCATTGATTGTAGTCCAATAGGTTAAGGTAACCAGGTTTTCAAAGTCTCGACAACTCTTTGGTTGCTTTCAGATGGGACACCACATGATCGTAACAGAGTACGAACATGTATATTTGTTTGTTCCTCATTCCCGTGGCTTTTGCATTCTTTTGATGCATTCAGACTTTTGTCTTTTGAATCTTCTCGGATTGCTTCTTTTTCATTTGAGATTTGATGTAGGTTCTTCCATTCATGGTGTCCTTTTGTGTGTGTGATAATTTGTTTCAGCTCATAGACAGAGAAGAACCTTTAAGCAATCCAATAATTTACTGATTCATGTTTTCATTGTATCCTTTTGAATTATAATTTCTTTCTGGGAAGTTCCGACTCTTTAAGCCTTTTGGATTTAATTTGTGGCATGGGATTATTTTGAATACCATACACTTGTTCTTCCTTCTTCCTTTCCGTGGGTCCTTTGTTGCAAGCTTCCTAGGACAGATATTAATGTGAAGTGGATGGAGCCCCAAAATAGTATTCTAGACTTCGCCTACCTCAGTTATTTAATAGGGTTTAAAATAGGACTTCAATGTGTTCTTAAGATAACTTCCTTTCAATATCCCATCAAATTAAATAGACCTATCATGGTAAAATTTGACATAGATAAATCCAATGAGAAGTCCTTTGGTTTAAAACATTACCAATTTGTCCAAAATCCCATGTCCCCCAAGCACCAAAAATTGAGCTGAATTATTTGAAATAAAACTAAAATAAAGCAAAGAAAAAATGGACTAAATCAAATGCAAAGAAAAGCAAATCAGTAGAAAGAAAGAAAACATAACTAAATAAATCAAAACAAATGTAAAGTTTATTTATGTACAAAAATGTTCCTCTAAGGCACTAGGTAAAGTAAGGTTTGAGAACCAGACCATTAACAGGAAGATTCTCTTCCCACCCATGTAAATCCTATAACTTATACGTTGCAGGGCCTAACTTTGCAGCAATTTGAAATGGGGCGATCTTAGATGTTGAAACTTAGTATGCTTTCCCTTTTCATCATGCAGGTGATCCCATTTGAGAACCAATTATCCTACTTCAAATCTTCTATTCCTAGACTTACTTTTTTAAACCATTTCTTCACATTCTCCTACTGGTGTTTAAATCTTTCTTTAGACTTGAGCCTAGACTCTTCTAATTTCAGCAAGGTATTGATTTGAGCTTGTAAAACCTCACTACCAGACCCTATGGATGCTTGGGCTAATTGAGAAGACGAAAACAAAATGTTAGGAGGTAAAACATCTTCTTTTCCATAAACTAAGGTATAAGGTGACACACCTAAGGAATTCTTGGGTGTGACCTGATCAGCCCATAGTGCATTTGGAAGATCTACATGCCAACTTCTCTAGTTTTCTATGAAAATTTTCTTTAAAATTCTAATGAGATTTTTATTAATTGATTCAGTTAATCCGTTACCTTATGGATAATAATTAGCAGAATAATGTAATTTTATTCCTTTCTCATTAGCAAACTCAGTAAGCTTAATCGATGAAAAGTAAGATGCATTATAAAAAACCAGGGAAATTGGAACCCCAAACCTGGTCATAATATGTTCTTGTAAGAAGTCTATGACAACATCTTCGTTCACTTTTCGTAATGGAATTGCTTCCACCCATCTTGTAAAGTAGTCAGTGGTTGTGAGGATGTACTTGTGTTGTAATGAAGAATTAGGATTGATTTCTCCAATGATATCAATTCCCTATTGTTCAAATGGATTCGAAACAACGACTGGTTGTAATGGTCCAACTACTTTTGCAAGTATCCCTCCACTTCTTTGGCATGTATCACACTTCCTTACATAATCATGTGCATCTTTAAACAAGGTCAGCTAATAGTATCCATCCCTCAAAATCTTGTGGGAAGTGGTGTCTCCTGAAAAATGTCCTCCAGGAGGACCATAATGCAATTCTTTCACCACTTTAGATGCATCTTCATGCTCTAGGCATCTCAAAAATACTCCATCATAATTATTTCTGAAAAGAACTCCTTCAATTATCTAATAAGATGTTGATTTTAAATGAATTGCTCTTCTTTTTTTGGAATTCTAATGTTCTGGTAAATACCCTTATTGGAGATAATGTATTAGATCTCTGTACCATGACTCTGGAGTTGTAAAGATGGGACACATATCAATCATATGTAATTCGATTTCATTCTCCCAATCATCTTCTTCATTGTTTTTGACTTTCAACCTTTAGCTTGCAAAGCCCTTGTCCTTTGATGATAGAGGCTGGTTTAAATTCTAAATCATATTTTTGCAAAGTTGTTACCTAATTTCCTCTCCTTTCTCCTAATTATTTATGCACGAAAAGAGTTCTAATAGCTGGGTGAGGAACAATCACTTTGGTTTTATTCTTAAGAATGTATGGCCTAAATTTATTTACTGCTTTGAATATTGCATAAGCTTGTTTATCAATAGTAGGGTAATTCAATTCAACACATTGTAAACCAGTGCTCATGAATGATATGGGGTACTCATCTCCCCTTTCTTCCTTCTATGTCAACACTGCTGTGAGTGAGTTATCAAAAGAAAAAGTGCATAGGATAAAGTCTTTCTCAAAATCAGGACTTTTGAGGGAAGGTGCATGGGATATCGTTGCTTTGATTTTGTTAAATGCACCATTTTCTATGTCAGTCCATTTAAACTGTACACTTTGCTTAACACCATATGTTGCAAAGGCTTGACTATTTGAGAAAAATTAGGCACAAACCTTCGCACAAATTTTATAGTCCCCATGAGAGATTGCATGCCTTTCTTATTGTGGGATAAGGGAATCTGTGCTATAGCTTCTATCCTTTCTGGGTCTATGTAGATTCCCCTTTTAGAAATGATGTGACCCAAGAGATTTCCTTCTAACACTGCGAACACACATTTCTTAGGATTCAAGGAAATACCATATTTCCGACATCGATCAAAAATTTGTTTTAAATGGAACATATGCTCTTCTCTCTTCTTGCAAAACACTGTTACGTCATCTAGGTAGACCACCACACTATGGCCTATCAGTCCCTCGAAAGCTATATCCATCGCCCTTTGGAAGGTGGCTCCAGCATTAATTAATCTGAAGGGCATTCTTCTGTAGGAAAAAGTTCCCCACATTGTACGGAAAGTGGTTTTCAGTCTATCTTGTTCTGCTACTAAAACTTGATTGTAGCCTAAAAACCCATACAATAAGGAGAACAACTCAGAGCTTGAAACCATTTGTAATATTTTCTCCATTGGAGGGACTGGAGAATTATCCTTGTCTGAGGAACTATTCAAATTTCTGAAATCTACACATAGTCTTATTTCACCAGAATTTTTCCTTACTGGTACCAAATTCTCCACCCACTAAGAGTGTCTAACTCAGAAAATAATATTTGCATCAAGTAACTTTTTTACTTCACTTTGAATCAAGGGTTCTAGCTTGGGATGCATCTTCCTTAGTGGTTGCTAAAATGGTTTCAAACCCTCTTTAATAGGAATAACATGTTGGATAATGCGAGTATCATAAGTCTTCAAATCATCATAAGTCCAAGAAAAGACATCTTTATATTTCTGAAATAAACTGATGAATTTTCTTGTCTCACCTGGTGAACAACATTTCCCCAAGTTTACATACTTGGGTTCAGCTTCTGTCCCCAGATTGATCAACTCATACTGCATAGATGAACTGTGTGTTTTGACATTGGCTGTCTTCCTGAACTTGTTATTCAAATCAAACATTCCTTCCAATGTTCTGACCCCTTTAGGTATGAAATTACCATTTTGAAGATTGGCTTGGTGTTCTTCGTCATCAATCACTAAACCTTTCAAAGTCTCATCATTTGTTAAAAACTCTAAGATCTGATGATCATCATCGAATACCATTAAATTTGTAACATTTTCCAATACAGATGGCCTGATAATCAATTCAATTTAGCATTTATTATTAGTAGGCACCAATCTTGCACCAGAAGTAGCTAACAAATCAGCTGCTGCATTTTTTAGTCGAGGAATAGAATTGATATTAAAAGCATTAAAATTCATTATAAGTTCCCAAACTCCATTTTGGTAGCCTTTTAAATGAGGTGATAGACAATGAATTGTATTTCTAACTTGTTTGATAATTATTTCAGAATCCCCAAAAACTTTTAGATTTCTTACTTTGAATTCAATTGCGTTTTTAAAATCCTGGATCAAAGCTTCATATTCTGTTGTGTTATTAGTGCATTCGAATTCTAATCGATAAGATAAAAAATGTTTATTTTTTTTCTGGATCAATTAGGACACAGCCGGCCCATAATCCTTCTTGAGTTTTTGAACCGTCAAAATATAGTAACCAAAATTGATCTTCTAATTCTACATCACTAGTTCTACTTTCTAAAACATAAACTAAATTAACTATATTACAATCAATTTTATCAGTCCATGAAAACTGAAGGAGCTCGGATTGTTCCTCTAAATCACTGTTGGCTTCTTCTGCTTGATAGTTTCTTGGTTCAATATCTATAAAATAGTTACCCAAAACTAAATGTGAGAAGTTTACAGGCTCATTTTTCTCTTCCAGTTGTGTCACATTATGTTTCATGTGTGGTTCCCTTAGCACTTTGATTTGATTTTGACAGTTCTTATAGTGCAACTACAAATGTGACCAATCAGTTGCAAAGTACCCATCAAGTTTTGTAGACCTGTCCCTGCTTAGTATCAAACCATAGGCTTCTGGGACGTCTACAACCATGATTCCTATGAACTGACAGACCCTTTCATCTGCTGATAATCGAATCAATACATTTTTCATTTCTCCAACTACCTTGACTGTTGTTGTATCCAACTGAATAATTTTACAGGAAGGAGTAGGTTGACCATTTATCTTTTTACAAAATGGAGGCATGACATTAGAGGATGCTCCAGAATCTACTCGACAATTGTGTACATTATGGTTGAAAATCTCAAAAGATAGTAAAAATGGTTTAGTCTGAGATTTTGAATCCCTTCCAATGCTAGCTTCATTTATTTCTTTATCTGATTGAATATCATCTTGGGCTCCACTATGTTGGGGATCAAATGCTTCCAGGAGCTTCTTCCTTTGTTGTGGTAAGTTACACATCTCAAATAAAGAAACATTTGCTTTGGTTTTCTTAATATCTTCTATTATGTCATATCACATATCCTGTTCTACTGAACTTTTCTTGTTACTTTCCACTTTACTTTCCGCAACCTTCACAGGCTTACTAACTGTGGGAGCTCTCTACCTTGTATGACTAAATCAGGTATAGGCGGGGTTTGAGTATTACTACTTATTTTCTTCATACTTCCTTGAATCTTCCTAAAATTGGGTAGTAATAAAATTTCATCCATTATCGGTCCCTTTCTTCTTGTTGTGACATTTACTACTGAAAGTTGAATCTCCTCAGTAGATTCCTCTTCTTACAATCCTAGTGTGGACATACAATCCCACAACACCATGGTAGTTTCTTCAGGTACTTCCTCTGGTTTATTTTTATTTTCTTCTTTCACTACTGGTTCTGTTATCTGAGCATCTAAAATATGATTCATGACTAGATTCATCGAATTTATCCACTATGAACAGTTCTTCTCAGAATGAGGTTGTTGATGAAAAGTACAAAAATTGTCCATGCCTACTACACTAAAATTTAAAACATAAGAACTGTGCGTAGGTGGTTGGGGTGGATCACTTTCATCTCTTTTCCTGAAAAAAGTTTTAAACTGTTTTCTGGATGAACTCGCTTCTTTATCCTTTTCTAAATCAACAATCTTGTTGGATAGCTTTTGTACCATTTTAACGACATTTTCTAGTCCACTTGGATGTTCCTCTTTAGGTCTAGTAAGAAACAAAGGTTTCTTACTGCTAAAAGTCCTTGTATCTGATTCTATAGTCTGTTTTTTATACTTTCAAGTTTAGCCTCTACCTTTCTGGCTTCTTCATAAGTTTCTACCAAAGAAGGATTTACTGCTCGCTTAACAAACATTGTTATATCAGGGGAAAGTGTTGGAGTGTAATATTCCATTAAAGTTTATTCAGTGGGTTTTATGGCAGCACTAAAATTATTTAAATGGGTAGCAAAACTCTAGTTAAAATCTTGCACTTTATCCTTCTTGTCCATCCTCAGAGCAAGCAACTCTTTCACGAGAGAGGCAGTGGTTCTTTGGCTACCAAACTTGCCTTTAAAAATTATTTCAAAAGTATCCCAATTCGTTATAGAATTTGCTGGTAAACCAAAATACCAGGCTGATGATTTAGCTTTGAAAGTATGTGGAAACAGTCTACATACTACATCTTCATGATCTACTGCTAATAGCTATAGAGCCAAGAAAAAACTCTGCAAGTGATCATCCACAGAAATTCCTTCTCTTGGATCAATCTTAGGAAATGAATTATCAGCATTCTGAGGTAACGCATGCAAAGGAGGAGCCAAGTTAAATGGTGCTATGGCTCTCCAAGATGGTGGTGGAGGAGGTTGATTAGCATTTGGATTCACGTTTGTAACCATGATTCGAGGGGGGGACTGAGGTGGAGACTAAACATGTGTCTATAAAGGTGAACATAATGAGGAGTCTGGTCCCAACTAATTAAGTGGTTGATCAATATCTTGTAAGGACAAATTCACTAACTCTTCCAAATTTCCCACCAAAATCAAATCTTTTGTGTAAGTGGGTACCCTTCTGTGAGCTTATCTTCTTGGTAGTTCAGGGATTGTCTGCAATCCTTCAAGATTTTTTACATAATCCCTTGTGTGTCTTCTGCAGTACTCAACTACTTTGAAAGGAACATGGTAAAGGTGTTCTGGAGCTTCTAGTTCATAGTTAACTCTTTCTTCAGGAATGAAATTCTCAGAAAAACTAGTCTCAAAATTATCACTGACAGAAAAATTTCGATAAAACGGATTTCCTCGGCCAGCCATGCACTAGTGGCCCTCCTTCTAGCGCCAAAACTGTTGATTCCTAGAAAAATCCCAAGTATCGACAGTAGCGATTCTCCCCAATAACCGTTTCCAATTAGATCAGTTTTCGTTTCGTATGGGGAATCCATCCGGTTAACGACCCGACTACCGTAGAGTTAAAGTAAAGTTTTAAACTTGTTTACCGGTTGTGGCCCGACCCACCGTCTATGTATTTTATATTTAAGGATGATATGCAAGTGCCTATACTAAATGGAGGTGACTACCAAAACAAGAACCTCACAAGCAGTTAGCCGCATAGTGAGCTACGCAGGGTATCACTTCTCGCCTGACATGAATCAATTGTCCCTCAATCACCCAAAGCAAAGAACAACTAGTTTAATTTAATCTATCCTAATCTATCCCTAGGGAGCAAAGATTAATATTTATATGAGTAATATGTTGTATTTTCTACATGCTGAATTCTATAGGTAGCTGATAAATTCAATATACATAAACACAACAGAAAAATAACACAAAGATAGCTTCATGAATTTAAAACATCTATTACTCAATCATTGCACAAGATTCAAAATAGAATAATGAAATCATTTATAAAAATTGCAGAAATAGTTCAACAGGTTGGAATGATATCACAATTATGCGGCGAGCCAAAACAAAAGTAGTTCATATTTAGCAATCCACATAAACATCTTGAATCTCATACAGTCCTTCCTCCTGCGAAATTTCAGTTCTATTTATTATAAACAGAAATAGTTCTCCTTACAAAAAGCTTTAGCATGTATGCTAGAAAAACTCCCCTATATCTTCTATCCTACCCCTACCTATGCATTTACAAAATGAATTTTGGTTATCCACACCCTTTGGGCTTCCCCAACTCTTTGATTACAAAACTTTTGTCCTCTAGTGTGCTCAATAGGAAAATTGAATAAATACAAAATATTACATAAAATTCTCCACATGTGAATTAAAAAAAACAACCTAGGTGGGCTCGACTAATCCATCCATGAATTTCTTCCATACAACTGCATCTTCCGCTATGGTCTTGAAATCCATAGGCTCTAGTATTTTGACTGACACCTCGTGTACAACAACTGCGATTTGATCTCTGCTACCCTCTAAGGAGTGACTCTAAGTTGGCCTTCCAACAAGCAATTGTTGACTACAGCCTGTGCAACCAAACTCTTTACTATCTTCTCATTCAGGCCTTTAATCTGCTATATGATGAGTTCATCTTCCTATAGCCTCTCATGTAAGTACTTAAGGTGTTCTTCATGTTCCGAAAATTCCTGAAGTCTCTTGGTTGAGGAGGTCTGGCATATGTTATGCGTGGTCAACACTCTTTTATAAAATTCCATGCACTTATCCAATGTTTTTCCAACTGTAGCTGTCAATTTTGCAGCAGCTTTGCTGCTGAAATCCATGAGTTCATGCTCGATATGGAAATTCTCTATACTCTTTTGAGGTGCATGTTTTGGAAGTTCTGTATTGGTCTCCAACCAAGTCAATCAACCTTGGATGACTTCTGCAATTCCTTTAGTTCTTGTTCTGAAATTGGTTGATATTACCGAGATCTCTTGTAATCTGATCTCGGATTTCTTAATCTTGTAGATCTCCTCTGCAAGTTTTAACTGCACTTGATAAATTTTCCTCCGTAGAAAGAGGGCGTGCTCATGGAGAGGTGCAATATCCATTTTCCATCCATTTGATGCCTTCAACAGAGTCTCCAAAGAACTATTTTGTGTCTCCAGTTCTGCAACTAGGGCTCTTAACCCCTCTGCTTGAGTATCAGTTGTGGCCCTTTGTGTTTCCAACTTCAAATTTTTTCCTTCCAAGTCTTTATTTTCTCCACTGATAATGGTATTTGACAATACCAAGGCATCCCTTTCTGCTTCCATAATCTGATAGTCCTCTTGTAGCCTCTCTAAATTCGAATGGGTGGCATCATACTTCCTCTTTGTATCTCAGCCTACTCCCTGCTATTTCCTCAAAGTCTCCTTCATTTGTGCCATGTTGTCTTTATATTGGTCAACTGCTCCTTTCAACTTGCTAATGTTATAAGCATTCGTTATTGATGTATTTGTAACTTCGGAATGTATTCACTTGTATATCTTATGTATTGTACCCCGATGTTTATTCCAGAAAGTATATGTAATGTAATTGAGGCATGTCATGCCCCGATGTTCCGAATGGGAGATTCAATAATGTAAACAAGTCATGTAAAGTCATTGAGGTTAACCCTCCATTGTAATTTGGGGCAATAGTCCCCACAATTGAGTCAAGTTTAACCCTCCTTGTTGATCGAAGGGCAAAGTCCCCACAGTTGTGAGGCACTAGGGTTATTAGACTCTCATAGAGATGTTGGCCCTGGTAAGTAATTTTTAAGTGGGGCTGACTTGTTGGAGTGGACATTAAGTGAACGAAAGAATATAAATAGAGAGTGAGACTCTCTATTTATTACACACTCACTCACTCACTGGGGTGCAAGAGTGAGAGAGGAGAAGCTCTCTCAAGTGAGAGAGAGAGAGAACAAGTTGTTGGAGATCATCTTTATGTTTTTGGGTTTTATTGTTGCCATTGGTGCTCATTATATCTTTGAGGAAGTTGTGGGGTTTTCTCCTTTATGGTTTCCCTAAGGAAA
The DNA here is from genome assembly GCA_001517045.1 of Pseudotsuga menziesii. Taxonomy (NCBI): domain Eukaryota; kingdom Viridiplantae; phylum Streptophyta; class Pinopsida; order Pinales; family Pinaceae; genus Pseudotsuga; species Pseudotsuga menziesii. Next base: position 1,119,390 of record LPNX010133397.1, read on the forward strand.
TTTTTTTGTGTCTCTTGTCTCTTGTGTTTATTGTTGTGCATGTTATTCTCTCAGATAAGATCCTAAAATCATATTGCTTAAATGATAAAAATCTAGCATGGTATCAGAGCTAACCTGAGAAGAAGACACTGTGCAGATGCAGAAGCTAGGGATTCTTACTTTTTGGGTCTCTCTCCACAATCCATCAGCAAAAGGATGTTAGGCTAAATCTCCATTGAAGGGCGCATCTTTCTATCGAAGTAGAATTTGATTCTGGGCATTTTCAGTTTTTGCTGCAGGAAATTAGGGATTTTTACAAAAGAGGAATTTTTGAGTGAGCCCAGCATAGGATTTCTCTCCTCATCAAAATCAAAGTTTAGAGACTTGGTTCGAGATTTTTGGTTGGGTGCAACTTTAGGAAAGTCGAACCCTAGTTTGACCCAAGGCCTGAAAAAACCCTAAAATACTGAAAATGATAGTTTTGGTAGATTCACTATATCTTGATATTGGAAAAGAATCAGGTGCCAAAACTTTCACAGTTCGAAGATACATTCCTGATGTACACTGTATCCAAGTTTCAACATCAAATTCACTATAATATAGGAGTTATGATTCCTCCAACTTAGGGTTCCAGCCTCTCCCAGGATTCATCCCCAAAGAGGACACCTGGGGAGAATTGCTAGATCTTAGGCTACAAAGGTCCAAATGAAATTTCTCAAGATGTTCCAGAAAGGGAACTAAATGTGTGTTCGTTTGGTAGAAGTTTTAGACCCTGAAAATGAAATAGTGACACGTGGAAGTCTATACAACTTCGCTATGTTGAGTAGTCCTAAAATAGGTCACCTTGGGAAAACTCTCATAAGTCCCAATGGGTGAATCCAATTTTGATGAAACCTATGGTTTTGGAACAAGGAAAGATGAGGATACCTTAGTACGAAATTTAATACATATAGGAGAATTAATTTTGGAGATACATCAGAAACAGTATCAGGCATTTCTGCAGAAGAAATTGGTAAACAAGGGCTTCCTATTCCGGGAGCTTCCATCCACTGTTTTCAGAAAAGGAGTACATTGGAAAGCTTGGATTGAAGAGTTCTATATTTATATCCAATCATATCTAAAAGATTCCAAGTTTTTAAAATTAGGGTTTCTCTGACAAACCTTAGATCAACCAGCCTCGGAACCAGGATGGACACCTCAAATCAGTAAGATCTAATCTTTTGTTATTTACAGTTAAGGTTCTCGTTTCAAGATGACTATTCACACTAGCTTGATGACAAGCTTGGTGAGGCTGACAAATTCCAAGCATGGAAGTATAGGATCTCACTATTTCTTGAAGGAAATTAATTACACACCTACACAAGTAGAGAGGTTCCAGTTCCAGAGGGAGATGAGGCTAAAAGCCTTACACAAGAAGAACTTGGTCAAAGACAAGAAGATCATTGCTGATTCAATCACAGATCACCTTATACCACAAGTAAAGACGACGAAAGATATGTTTGATTCCTTGACCAAGATATTTGAGTGGAATAACATAAATCGGAAGATGACTTTGAGAAAACAGTTTAAGAATGTGAAGATCCAGAATGTAGAGACCATACAATCATACTTTACAAGGGTCTCTTGAAGCGGTAGAAGAAGAAGTTGTGATAACCACCTTGAATGGCCTCCCAATATCATGGGATTCATTCATTCAAGGAATGTGTGCCATAAGGAAGTGATTACTTTCAACAGAATCTGGGAAGAGCACACACAAGAAGAAGCTCGACCCAGAATAAGAGAAAACAAGATGGGAGCAACTGAAGATCAAGATTTCATGATTCAAAGAAGATACCTCAAGTGATGAGGAATATGAAGAACTCAATTCTCGAAGAGCCTCTTATCCATATTGAGAATTTGGATAAGAAATGTTGCTGTTATGAATGAAGAAGATGATGAAGCTGAAAGAAGGAGTCTACCCATGAAACAAATAAAGATAAGTATTCAATTGTCATTTCATGATATTGTTTTTTTATGCACTTGTTTATATTTAGATTGATGTGTTATGCATGATAGAATGTTTACATTAATGATAGTATACTACTAATATGTATGTGATGGGTAAGTAGCTCATTGTTCTATACAACTCTCCATTGCTACTTATCTACAATGAAACCTCTTTACTGACATATTGGATTAGTGCAAAATCTCAATGTTGTCCTCGTAGAGATGGAAGGCATCTAGAAAGTTTCCGTGAGATATGGATGAATGTTGTATTGGCTAAAATAGTTGCATGATTATATCTTTATGCAGAAGAATTTACCATTATGAATATGCATTATGAAATGTTTCTAATCATACAACTGGTGCATTTGACTTGTAGGAAAGATCCCATACAATCGCCTACAAGAAAGGGAAGGAGAATACCAGTTCAAAAAGAATGATGTCTAGGATGCGATATTGAAGACCTGAAGGGAAGTCTGTAGTATCTTCCATATGGATCTACACGATACAACATGCAATAGATGACAACATCGTGGGATACAAGGCAGAATTCATAGCACGAGGCTTCTAATGGAAAGAAGGCATAGAATACAAAGAGACATTTGCATCCAGTGGGAGTTGAGGCACATGACAGGAAGACTCATGTGTGAAAATTAAAGAAGAACTTGTACGAGCTCAGAAGGCACCCATGGGATAACACATACATGAGGAGCTTGAATATCACCTAGAGTGATGAAGATCGTAACCTTTACTACAAGGTTGAAGATGAAAGCCTATAGAGGATGACAAGCTCATAGATGGGTGCGAGAATAATTTTTTGAAAAGTTCAAGATAGAGGATCTTGGTATCCAGGGACCCTAGATGGATACATAGAATAATAATAGCAGAGGAATATACTTGTCACTCCAGTACAGGAAGAAGGAGAATGATGCTCCGCTCCAAAGGGAGTGACTACAGAAGATCCTAAGGTTCGACATAGTATGATAGGATGGATAGCTTACTGATGACTCTAGGATTTATTGAGAGTAAAGAAGATTCCAACCTTTACTTCGAGGTTGAAGGCGGAAGACCAGTGATGCTCCTATTATATGTTGATGACTTGTTCCTGACAAAAAAGAGGAACTCATTAAAGTTACAAGAAGGAGACTTGCTGCCGAGTTCGAGATAAAGGACTTGGATATGATGCACTACTTTCTAGGCATGGAGGTGTGGACAAGGGATGTATGCACTAGAGATCCTGAAGAGGTTCAGGATGATGGGATGCATGGCCATAACCACACCTATGGCATCGAACCTGAAGCTATTGAGTGTTGCTTCATCAAAGTCGGTTGATGCCATGATGTATCGTCAGATGAGTTGTTCCTTCATGTACCTAGCAAATACAAGACCAGATATTTGCTTTGCTGTGAACACATTGAGACATGTTCACCTAATGGTTTCAAAGCATGCAATGAGGTACTTGAAGGATACAGTTGAATATGAGCTCAAGTATGAGGTGAATCAGAACATTAACCTGGAGGATTATGTGGATTCGAATTGGGTAGGCCGTTCCATTGATAGGAAGAGCACTTCTTGGTGTAGCAGGCCGAGGCAAAAGATGTTGCCACTTGCTATTTGGGAGGTAGTATGTTCCCTTTGAAAACTACTATTTGATTTGGCTTATATGACTTGCATTTTTGTATGATGGAGAGAGAAGCAGTGATCTAGATCAAGATCTCTCGAAAGAGGGAGTTCTAGCATAGTCAGTGAGACAGGTTGTTTGAGCATAAATTTTGGCAAAGCTCGTAGGTTGCTCAGATGTAATCAGTCCTATAGGTTGTCCTCAGATGTAATAAGTCTTGGCGAAGCTTGCAGGTTATCCTTGGACGTAATCAGCCTTGATGTGATTCTATGATAGAAATGTCCAGAGTGAAGTTTGATTGCTATAGGGAGAAGCTTGGTGTTCTCCAGATTGAGGTTCCTTCCAAGGGGAAGTGATGAGTCCATGAGCCCTTTTGACATGGTGAGAGGATTGGTTCCTTCCATGGTCAGATGTAAGTGTTGTGACCCTTTTGACATGGTGGAAGCCTGAGCTTCACATGGTCAGATATAAGTGCAGAGATGCTCTGATGTGATTGTGGGTTGTGTTACCACATGATCAATGCAGATATATTCTGATGTGATTGTGGGTTGTGTTACCACATGATCAGTGCAGAGCCATTCTGATGTGATTGAGGGATGTGTTCCCACATGATTAGATATAAGTGCTGAAGGCCATTCTCTAAGAGAATGGAGGCACCTATTCAGTTACCAGGAATACTCAGCTTAGTGCTGAGAGGCCATTCTTTGGGAGAATGGAGGCACCTAGTCAGTTACCAGGAATACTCAGCTTAATGCTGAGAGGCCATTCTCTGGGAGAATGGAGGCACCTGGTCAGTTACCAGGAACACTCAACTTAGTGCTGAGAGGCCATTCTCTGGGAGAATGGAGGCACCTAGTAAGTTACCAAGAACACTCAGCTTAGTGTTGAGAGGCCATTCTCTAGGAGAATGGAGGCACCTAGTCAGTTACCAGGAATAATCAGCCTAGAGCTGAGATCCCTTCTGACATGTATGTTGGATTTCTTCCTCGCATGGTCATATGTAAGTGCAGATCCCTTCCATGTATGGTAGTAGTTGTGTCCTATTATGCCACTGGTTGTAATTGTTGGGCCTTTCCATAGATGATAGTAGGTGTGTCCTATCATGCTGATGGTTGTAAGTGTTGGGCCTTTCCATAGATGATAGTAGGTGTGTCTTATCATGTTGATGGTTGTAAGTGCTGGGCCTTTTCACAGATGATAGTAGGTGTGCCCTATCATGTTGTTGAATGTAAGTGTTGGGCCTTTATGACATGGTGGTGGATGTGTTCCTCCCATGGTCATATGTGAGTGTTGGGTGTGCCTTTCTGACATGGTTCTTGGATGTGTTCCTCCCATGGTCAGATGTAAGTGCTGGATGGGCCTTTCGGACATGGTTCATTCCATGGTCAGATATAAGTGATGAAGAAGATGAAGACCAACATGGACGCTAGGACTACAACCAGCATGAAAAAGGGTTGGATCTGTAGAACTTCCTGGGAAGAGAATAATGAAGAGATAGCACCATTTGATTGAGATAGCGAAAGAAGTGATGATGATGATGATCCAGTGATGCTCCAGATCAAGTGATGATCCTGACTCGATGATGATCCAGTGATGATCTAGATGTAGTGATGATCCAGACTTGATAAGATGACTTAACAATGAATATGACTTGATGATGAAGATGACTTGAAGATGAAGATGACCGGAAGATGAAGATGACTTGATGATGATCCAGATGATACAGAGAAGAAGACTTGTGCTGATAAATTGTGTCGAGAGAATATCTTCCTAGTTAAGAGGGAGTGTTGATGTATTTGTAACTTCAGAATGTATTCACTTGTATATCTTATGTATTGTACCCTGATGTTTATTCCGGGAAGTATCTGTAATGTAATTGAGTCATGTCATGCCCCGATGTTCCGATTGGGAGATTCAATAATGTAAACAAGTCATGTAAAGTTATTGAGGTTAACCCTCCTTTGTAAGTCAAGGCAATAGTCCCCACAATTGAGTCAAGTTTAACCCTCCTTGTTGATCTGAGGGAAAAATCCCCATAGTTGTGGGGCACTAGGGTTATTAGACTCTCATAGAGATGTCGACCCTGGTAAGTAATTGTTAAGTGTGCCAACTTGTTGGAGTGGACATTAAGTGAACGAAAGAATATAAATAGAGAGTGAGACTCTCTATTTATTACACACACACTCACTCAGTGGGGCGCATGAGTGATAGAGGAGAAGCTCTCTCAAGTGTGAGAGAGAGAACAAGCTGTTGGAGATCATCTTTATGTTTTCGGGTTTTACTGTTGCCATTGGTGCTCATTCTATCTCTGAGGAAGTTGTGGGGTTTTCTCCTTTATGGTTTCCCCGAGGAAATTTTTTTGTGTCTCTTGTCTCTTGTGTTTATTGATGTGCATGTTATTCTCTCAGATAAGATCCTAAGATCATATTGCTTAAATGATAAAAATCTAACATTCACCTATGTAGTTGCAATACCAATTGAGGCCGTTTGCTAGGGACTTTATTCTACATTATTTACAATAGTTTTGTTCGTAACTGTGGTAATCTCAGGCTGAGTACCCATTTTCATAGTATACTTGCACCTCCATACAATGTTCTTTTGCTTGGGGTCAAAGAATACATTATCCAATCTTGCAACTTCATGTTGCTTCAATGGAGTGAAAGGTACCAGCCCTAATTCAACCATAGGCAGGTGACCTCCTATTAGTATCTCTTCTAAAGTAGAAGGAGGATTTTTGGGATTATCTTGAGCAAATATTTGTTCTTGAGCTTCCTTGTCTAGATCCTCCTACTATTTTAGTCTGAGCTCTTCTACTATATTCTCTGCTTGCTCTTTTTCTTTGTCTGCTAATTCATTTTTCAGTCTTTCTTCTACTTCCTATTGTTTCTGCCCCCTTATTCTTTCTATCTTTGTTCTTCTTCTTCTTTTTCTCTTTGAGCTTCTTCATCCAATAATTTCTTTGCACCTTCTACCAACCTCCGAGTGGTTTCTTCCTTTTCTTTCCGTGCAGCTTCTTCTTCCTGTTTCTTCTATTTAGAGGTATTGTTGCTACCCTTGCCTCCGGAAATTGCAAATTTTCTTTTGAAGTGCTTGTTTAGGGCAGTCATATTACAACCATTTTGATATACCTCTTCATCTTTGTCGAAATGGTTAGAATACTCGAATTTTACTTTGACAAGTGCACGGTGTTCAGCCACCTTTCCCTGAGCATCATTTCTGTGAAAACTGTTTTCACCAAAATGGGAGATTTCCAGATCTTTCACAAAACCTGGTGCTCTTTTAACTTTGGATAACTTGTAACTACCGACATAGAATGGCATTGGGGGGAAAACAAACTTATTCATATCAAGCAAAGAACTCCCAAAACCATCTAATAAAAGCTGCATTACTTCTTCTTTATGTACTACATAATCAGTAGCATATTTGGGAAGCAATGAAGGGGGTTTGGTTCCCCCATACATCCTCAAGTAGGTGACCTCTTTAGAAAATAAATATTCTCCATACTCCATTATGGCATCTCGAGCACCTTCAGACAAACACTTAAATTCTTCTAGGAAAATTAACTGGTAAACTGGTATTAAGAACTCCTCACAAATGAGCTTGTAAAAGTTGTGATATTTGTGAGCCCATAAAATTTGGTAGGATGCATAGATGGGCACTTTTAATTCATTCCAACTGCAATTTAGTTTCTCAAATGAATGGAAGCAGAGTATACAGTAAATCAGAAAGGATCCCATATAAAACTCAGACTTCCGTTGGTGCAATCCTTCCTGTGTTTCAATTATGTAGGAGGACAAACTGTTAGCTATGATATCTGCCCAATTGAACATAGTCTCTTCCATGGTTACATGGTACATTAGCAGTATCCATCCAATCTTGTAAAATCTTCCATCGGCTCGACTGAAGATCCTGTTAAGCATTAGGGATACTAGCCTATATGGGGTGCGCATACTGGCAGTCTCATACTCCCCAGATTCCCCATGTCGGAAGGACTTCCCTTTCGTTGTCATCATCTTTGCAATACCAATGTAATCAATAGTGAGACTATTTATCCAATTAGTTGTCATGTTGTCTTCTGAGGTTGGAAAGCTATAAGATTTAGCTATGAATGCAGGGGTGAAAGAGGCAATTCCTTTATCTTCAATATTGTACATGATCATCCCTTTCGCATCAGCCTTAGACAAAATCCATCCAATCGCATCGGAGCAAGGAAATAGCTCCAGTCGTGTGGATACTTTTGTAATTCCTGATTTTAATATGTTTTCAAATAGGGTTAGATCCTCCAAGCCTGCGTCTGGAACTTTCTGATCCTAGAGCATATGATAAATCTTCCCCCACTTGAATTCAGGCTCGGCCCTGGTGACATATTTAGTGTCTTCAAATATTATTTCTATTCGAGGTGTGATTTCTACATCTGATTCTTCATCTGCAACTTTGATCTTTTTCTTGCCTTTCTTAGGCATGGTATTAGATACACAATAAAATATGTCTTAGAATGCCTACTGTTAGAAATAACATGCATTCAAAGTGTATAAGAAAACTGAATATCTACTGCATCAGCTATATCTTTTTTTCCCAATCATCTCTTCATAGGACAAGCTTAACCAGTATATTACTTACCATATCATCTTTACCAATCAGAAACAAAATCGCGCCGTAAAACTTCACATACCATTCAAACCAACTCAAGGAAAACTTGAAAACAAGACGATAGATTCTAGTTTAATGCAAGGTCGAAACTCAGGAAAAAACCCTAGTTCACAAGCGAGCTAAATCTGAGGAACTGAAAGCTTAAACTTATCGTTTGCAAGCACAAAACTAGGCAACTGATCAAAACATCTTCCATGTACCCTATGCACAACCTCCCTATGAGATCTACGACCCATAAAACCAAACAGGGGAATGCGATGGTGCCAATCCGTCAGCCATTAAGGCAGACTCCTAGGTTACGAAACCAGACAACAAGCAAAGATTTCAGAACCCTACGGCTTTGACACCTTTTAACACCACAAATAGATAATAACCAGTCGAGGAAAGGCCAGTGACAAAGTCGGACCATTGGGCTTCATCATTACATAACCAGAGCCCTAGGCTAGCCATGATTGAATGACAATAGTAGGAACAAGCTGGGAGCAGGTAAAATATATCACCATGGCTAGAGTACGCTAGGTCAAACAAATCAACGAGTGGGTCAAAACACCTGCTAAGTGCCAAACAAGAGGCAGAAGAGAGGGTTTTTAAATCCCATGACACATACGACAACCCTAGATTTGTAAAAACGAAAACTAAATGCAAAAAGAAAAACCAAATAGAGTGCCGCTTAACCAATTTAAATGAGTCACTACAGGATAGTATCCTACCTACCAAGGAAAAATGATGGTTGGTTGAAAAAAACTTGATGCTAACTGCTATGTAGGCTCAAGGTGGCAATCTCTGGTGGGCGAATGCTTAGAACGACAGATTCTTCACAATATTCAACAACTGTAACAGGCGTTCAAATGGGTAAGCTCCACAGGCTGCGGCAACTCTTAACACTTGAGGATCTGAGACCTTACAAGGATCCATTTATATGGCCAAAATATTTACCTATAAATATAAAGTTATTTCACAAAAGAGGACAAAAAAATGTAAATAATATTACAGTGCCAATTAATGTAAAGGTTTTAATATAACCTACATATTTGGATGTTGAATAAAACAAAGCATAATGTCACAAAAAGAATTCATAAAATCATAATACAAAGAATCCAATAATGTGAGCTATAGTATAACCTCAATAGTCATATCTATTTTATTTATATTTATGGATATAATCATCTCACATTTATAAGGGAATAAGGGTATTGATTATATTACAATAAATAATAAAATTAAATGCAAACTAAATTACAATTATCTATATAAATATATTGATAGTACATTGGAATTACTATTTTTTAAACCAACTAGCTTTCCAACAATAAGGCATGTAAAAAATGTTGCGACATTGTCAATTGAATCCATCTTCTTTAAAGCCAGATTGTTAATGTAACAACAGTAATGACATTAGTCAACAAAACTTTAAATCTATAGTAACAAACAAATCAACTGACATTCAAGTAGACAACATCTAATACAATTAATTTCTTTGAGGACTCATTTTTTTGATAAAAATAGGAAATAACTTTTATATACATGTGTTATTATGTGTAAAAAGGTATCTTATCCTAAGTGGGGCTAGTAGGTAGGATCAGAGAGTTCCCCTCGTAAGATGAGATGACATAGACAATGATTATGAATCTAGTTCAAATTATAATTCTTCTTACTACAAGAGGCTCATGGAAAATCTCTTTCTTTCTTTGGTGTGTCTTATATACTCTAGGAACCCCCACCTAGTGGAACATAACACGCTAAATTCAAACAGTAAGAAATTGAGGTTTTATCTCGAAATAATGCTCTACAAAATTACAATCATTGTTCTATAATTGATATTAGCGATTGTCCTATATCATAAGAATAAAATGTCTCTCATAACTGAAAGTAATTAGGTGGAAAACAAAAAAAAAACAATGTGATTTTTTCCTTGAGTGAACAAATGGAATCGATAGTTCTAGTGCCAAATCCAACAAAGTGAAAAATAAAACTCGCTGGATCACTAGGAGCTCGACCCCTCATGAATCCCTCATTGTGACCTCACCCCTTCCATTGCAAGTGAGCATGAAGCCCTCACAAAGCCCTCAACAGGCCCTCATCCTAGTCATTCCAAATGAGCTTGAATCCCTCACCATGCCCTCACCCTAGTCCCCCTAGTTGCACTCTCATCATGACCATAGTTTATCTCTTCCTCCCCTCCATTGCTTCTTCCCAAAATATAATAAAAAAACCCGTAAATATTCATATTGCAATATTACATTGTAAACACCCATTGCCCCTTAATACATGGCACTATATTTTTTAATTTTTTGATCTTATTTATTCCCCTAATATGAATGGACATGATATGATATTTACTAGAAACTAACATGTTGTAGAGGAAAATTTTCCTATGGCTGGGGGTTAAGATGCAATCAACATACTAGGGTTGAAAGACAAATTCATATAGTTATGTAAGTAAATATAAACAATATTTAGAGATCATATATGTCCATACCTTAGTCCAATGAAGGTTGATCCAAGCATCCCTTCAATCCTCCTCTTTCTCTTCTTACTCCAAGAGATTTGCAAAACAAACGTAACCTTCCTCAAACCAAATAGACTATACGAAAATAGATTATGTTCAATGAAACATGAAATCCTAATATGATAAACGACATCATATAATCATAATTAGAGATTCAATACATAAGACACACTGATTTGGGAAGAGGAAGAGCATAACATCTTTATTAATCATGGAAGAAGTACAAAGATAACCTTCTCCTCATGCTAGGAATCTCACGAAACCTATATCTCGTTCTTCTGCTTCTCTTCTCCAAGGAACTCAGCCTCCAAGCTCTACAACACAAAGATGAAAATCTAGGGAAAAGGTGGGGGAGTGAGAGTCCCAATTCCTCCAGCATAACAATGCAAAAGTTCAAGTCCTTTCTCATGGGCCTCTCTCCCTCTATTTATACATTTCTGAAGAGATTTAATATGTCTAATTGCAAGACAACCCCAACACCTATAATAACAGGTTTAAAATCGAGCAAGGATGATGATGGATCAACTATAGATCCTACGATGTTTAAAATGATGGTTGGCAGACTTATGTATTTAATAGGGACAAGACCATACATCATGCATGGAGTAAGTCTAATCTTAAGATTCATGGAGTCACCAAAAGACTCTCATTGGAAAGCAGGTAAAAGAATCTGGAGGTATGAAAGTGGCACAAAAGACCTTGGCATTAGGTATTCAACCTCAGAAAATTTTAAACTCATTGGATACACTGATAGTGGAAATGGAGGCAGCATAGATGACAAGAAGAGAACATCTAGGTACACATTTCATTTTGGTACAGGTGTTGTGTCATGGGCGTCAAAGAAACAACCCATGGTAACTCTATCTTCAATAGAATCAGAGTATGTTGCAGCTATAAGCGCTGCATATCAAGCTGGTTGGATGCAGAGAATGTAAAAAGACTTGTCGCAAAACCAATAAGAACCAACAACCATTTTCTGTGACAACAATTCAGCCATTGCATTATCAAAGAGTCATGTGTTCCAAAAGAGAACCAAGCACATAGACACAAGGTTTCATTTCATAAGAGAATTGGTGAACAACAAAGAAATTTGTTTAGAATTTTGCAGGTCTGAAGATCAACTTGCAGATATGTTTACAAAACCATTGGCAAGGGATACATTTCAGTATCTACGTAGTTATCTTGGAATGAAAAGTTCTGCACAGTGAACTCTATCATGCACAAATCAAGTCTAAGCTCTGAAACATTTTGTAAAATTTTCTTTTAAAATCGCCATTTTCTCATATTTAAGGGGGGGTGTTCGAATAATTAATTAATCACATATTCGTATCAGATCTCAGCCGACTCTAATCTGTTAGAGTCTGTATCAGTTCAGTCTCTGTCAGACAGTCTGACAAGAGTGAAGAGTCCACGTTTCTGTAATGTAAACTAGTTGAATTAAATTTATGAAGCTAAGTTTTTAGGTAGATAATTATTGCAGTCTTTAATGTTAATTCAGTATCACACATGAGCAATTTTTAGTTTTCCTATAAATAGAAGAAGAAGATTGTAAATCAAAGAGAGAATTCTGATAATTCTGAGTAGAGAGTGAAGATAATAGTGTTGAAGCTCAAACTTCTATGTTTTTGAAGATGTTGAGATTCCAAGCTCTGTAAAAGGTGTAATATCTCTGTAAATTTCCAAGTTTGCATTTACAACATATAGTTCTATGTTATGTCCTGACAAGGTATAAAATCAAATAGTTTATGGTTGAATACATGTTTATTTAGCCACACATTCTCTCTAGAATTAGTTGAGTAAATGTTGTTTACATTTATAGTTTGAGTGAAAGATCAAAGAATCTATGAACATTTCACTAAGTAAAAGTTTGAGGTTTTACACCGAGTGGTCAACACAAGTCTACTTAATGTTTGTCATATGATTGTGTCGAATTGTTGTTGTGCTGAGTTTGAATTCATGTTACCGGTGGGTGAAAAATATTTGTGATTTCATAAGTCTTTAGACTAAGAAAAATCCTTTATGAAATTCGACTAAAAGTGGTTAAGTCGAAGTAAAACTTTAAAGTAAACCAGTCTAATTAAAACCTGTCGAATTCGAGTAAGTCAGTAAAACCTACAAGTAAGAACTTATCGAGGTAAAAAGAGTCAGGTCTAAAAGTCCGACCAAATTTAGTCTTTAAAAATCTTGTTGAAATATTTTTGGTAGACTTGTCTAGTCGGCGTTAAACAAGTTTTACCCGACCAGAAAAGGAAAAAGTCGAAGTCGACATGAAAAATTTATAACTGAGCAGTATTTCAAGTTTTTCTAACATAGATAGCAGGTGGTTGTTCAGAGATCACTCTGAAACATGACAATAATTACAGAGATGGTTCCTCACAAAAACACATGCTCAGAAATCACTCACTCACAGCTGAAACAATTTAGAACTCACACGCCTACATACCACACAGAAAAAACACACAAATAGAAGGCCTTCAAGCTCTCAATGATAGCCTAATTCGGTGGAGTTATGACGCACTTGGAATGTATGATGTCAATGTGTAGTTATGCTTTCTATACTTGGTTGCAACCTTCCCGGAAGACCGAATTTTAGCGGTTGAAAGGGATGTGATTCTGTTGTGGATAGGAGAAGGCCTCCTCGAACGACAGATTCCGCAGGATGATGGTGAACACGATCCAGTCAAGAAGGGGATAATTTACGCGAACATTCTTGACGATCGTTGTTTGATCGAACCAACTTTGAGGTACATCAATGGCAGAGTGTTCCGTTTCAGGATGCATGACATCCTGTGTGACATGTCAATACAAATTACTGAGCGTGAAGAAAAAATATGCTGTCGTGTAGATAGTCGTTTGACAACGTTGAATGAAAATAGATGTTCCTGTTGTAAAGATTCAGATTGTTGCCTCTTACTATATCCAGGCTTACCTCTCTGCAATACTTGCCCAAGAAAAGTATGTGGACCAACTGTGAGCAGAAGAAGAAGAAAAGAAAAAACACGGCATCTATCAATGATTTGGGAAGTTTAATACACTTAAAACAGTTGGTTCTACAAAATAACGGAGAGCCAATCCATGAAGGTACATTTGGGAGCATGGTTAACATGGAGACACTCGACTTGACACAAAAAAATGATGGAATATTTACCTAAAGATATGGTTCAAATGTCAAAGTTGAGAAGGTTATGTTTAGAATGCGTTCAAGGAGTTAAATTGGTGAGTAACTTTAATGATGTTCAAAATTTCTTTTAAACTGTGGGGATGTGTTATGTTGGAAGAGCTTCCCAATTTACATAAGCTTAAGAGAGTAAGGAAATTATATATTTATGATTGTGTCAAATTAAGTTATTATTGGTAATCCAGAACTTTTAATTATGATTGTATTTTTTTTGTTTTTTATATACATTAAGAAGACTTAGTCTTATAGATGATATTATGTTGTGTGTTTGATATATTGTAAAAGGAGGTTGACCCCTAAAAAAAGGTTTCTTGGTCTCTGTCTTTATTTCATTTTTAAGGCATGGGGTGGTCTTTCATGAACATTATTCTATTGTCTGCAGTCTCAAATTGGAGTCTGAAAGTAGTTTTGTTGAACTATGGTTGGTTTTTCAGTTGGATGTAAAGGCAATCAATTTGTTAACTATTAGGCTCCTTGAAATTGTTAGTAATTTTAGATCATTCAAGAAACTCTCCATCAATATTTTTACCAATTTCTTAAAAGAAAAAATTAATACCATTAATCATATTTAAATACCTGATTAATATATCTAGCAACAACTTAATCTCTTTCTTCACTTCGTCCAAATATGATAGAAGACATAAAATTGTTTTGTGTATTCCTTCACTTTCATCTTGTTTTGTCTTAAGTTAGTAGTTTCATAAACAATTTAAAAAAGCAATCGATTGACACAAATTTATCCTTTAACTTGGAAACCATGTTGTTCCATGCCTTAAATTTATGCTTCCCTCTTCTCAATCTACCATAATTGTGCATTATTCCACCAGGGTGATACATGTTGTTTGATCTTTGTACATGGCGGTTTCAATCACTTGGGATCTTCGATTTGCTCAAATTCAAAGAATTTCTTAATGTCCCTAATCTAATTCCACCCATTAATCAAAGTAACAAGAAACAAATCCCCCTCAAGATGGCTTGGGAATTAACAATCCACCAATCCCAAATATTGTTATTAACAAGGTCAACCATTCACATTGGTAACATTGAATGCCAAGGCTTGACCTTCACGACAATGTCACACACTACAACATTAGAAGGATTGTGAATTGCACCGTCATTCTCCTTCGAATACTATGAAAAGATGAAACACACTTCATATGTCACACTTCGGAAAGAGGAAGAGCCACACCTTCATTCTCTCTCCCTTTCACACTTAAAATTGCAACCCTCAATCCTTGCACCCCCATAACAAATGAAAATACCAAGTTAATTGCACAGATAATTACAGTCAAACTTGATAAATACCTATCCCTTTATTGTTTTACTCACATATGTATACTTTCTCAAGTGACAAATTAATGTACATTTCAATTACTTGCTATTGATTATATGAGTTTCTAATTATTGTTTATTAGTACTTGCACTAGATTTTTCCTTAAAATTTCATCAACTACTATGCTATCCATAGATTCACTAGACTTGTTTTTCAACTCATAAACTTATATTATCTACATACACACAACTTTCTTTCAGTTTTGAAACATATCAAAGTTTTCTTCGACATTTCAATTACCCCCCTTCAGGAGTATGCTAATTTTATTAATATCATGTAACCCTCATGACACACTATATATTATATTAGTGTGAATCATTGATTGGCAAGTTAAAACCATAAACCCAAGCCCTGCCTTTGGCATGATACACAAAGGCATATGCAACCCAAAACGTTCTTTTAAGCGTAAAAACATATTCAACACTTTTAGAACCCTAAGACACCCAAAATCATACAAGTTTGATAGCTATTATATAGAATTCCCAAAAATTATTGCTAACCTTCAATTAAAAAAATCACTAAAAAAAATCACATGTTTAGACTATACCTCATTAAAACGCTAGGATTCCCTTTGATTAAAACGCTAGGATTAAAATCACATGTATTCAACTTTGTATTTCCTAAAAAAAATCAATGTAGAGAAGAGGCCGCAGCTCTTCTATTTGTAGTTATAGGTCTTCAAGAGAGAGGTCATATGAACCCAAAGAGTAAGGGCATCACTATCATCAAAAGAGAGGCCAAAGAAAAATGTTGAGCATTAACTCTCCTTTAATTTGTCTATAACATATAGGATGATACAAAAATAATTATTGCAAATGTTATAGTGTAACCCGACCACTAGTCGAAAGGGAATGGCCCCAGTGGATTCGAATCTTAGACGAGAGGGTGCACTAGTCCACACAACCGTCCTAGAAATTCATGCACATATAAGTATCCTTCTTGTAATGTCCTTTAGCAACGACCATGGCAGTCCTTTGGCAACGACCATGGCAGAGCTTCATGACAAGATGGACAACATCCCATCCGTGTACATTATTATCCATTATGAGCATGCAGGTCACAAACACCATAACCCACACACCATTGATACAAAATCATCTTTCACATTGAAGGTTGAATTCCACAATTTTTAGTTGTAAGAAAAATAGCCATATGCACTACCAAATAAACAAATCTTGGTGCTAAGATTCTACAAAACAAAACCTAATCCTCTATTTCATAGTTGGTAGCAGGATTTCTAGGGTTTAAACCCATGGAAGAAGGAAAATCCATAGGTGGAATACCCACACAAAGAGTATTCAATAGAAGGTGGAAGGCATCCAATAAATAACAATGGATATAACACACACTAGCAATGTATCAACAAGAGTAGTAGCTCACGCGATGTAGATATGGTGGAGAGAGCATTGTAGAGTGGTCACACTATATCGGGTAGTCATAAATTCAATGCACACACATGAGGTGTAAAATATCACTACCTCGAGACTGTAGCACCCATAGTCTTCAACACAGAGGTAGCTTCAAAAAAGAATGCTTCTTCATAATGATGTAGTCATTTCAACAGAGCACTAAAAGAATGAGACACAAGTCTTGATTGAAGACACTTCAGATCTTTTTCCTTCCCCGGGATCAGTTTCTTCTAGAATAACCACTCCAGCACCATAATGTTCACATTTCCACTAGTTCGCAAAGAGAAAGGCATGCATTAGGGTTTTTGTGGCCTGTTGCATAGGTGGTGGTTGTTGTCTATTTTGTTATCTTGGGCCTCTTCAACGTTTTTGTGTAATATTCCCATTCCTGTCATCCCGGGCACTTACCACCAATGGCTTCTCTCCGTCGTACAATTGGTCTCTGCACATTTCCAAGCATGTGTCTGTCAAATATGTCGTGGGTGTATGTTGTGTTTCTTTATTGCTTAAATTTCTCAATGTAAATGCTCTCCCTCTTTCTCGTGGCCTTCTGTGTGGGCATTTGCGCATTCGAACCTCCACTTTACAATGTTGTTGGTGGAGCATTTATTTCTACCCCAAAACACTTATGTTCCCATTCTTTTCCTGTCTTCGTGTGTTGCAGCTTCATGCGATGTAGATTCAGAACCCATGAAGCGTTGCCATAAAAAATTAGGGTTTATGTAGTATAATGTGCATGAAAAATAATAACGGTGTAATGGGCAGTACTGAGCACCACAATGGACATGTATGATAGGTCAAAAGAGTAGGCTGAAGGAAAGAACTCATACTACACGCCTCATAGTCAAGAATAGATCTGATAGCACTGTTAAGTGCTCTATAGGGAAGATACTCCCTCTTGACAATTTTGACCTAAATTAATGTAACACCGAGTCTCTGTGTTATGGAAGAATTTGTATCCAGATAAACAAGAGATCCATATTTATAATTATATAATTGGAAGCCTCCATTTATATGGTTGGGCATCCCTTTTGAGGAGAAAAAAATATGTCCTTTTAAACGTGATATTAATTGTTTATTATTATTATTGAGTTATTGTTATTTATTATTTACTATTTATATTTGTAGCATTGCCTCTCTTTTAAGGGCAATTTTGTCCTCAAAGCTGATGTATTGATGTTTTCCTTTATTCTGGCTGTGGAATTGATGACTTGAGACATGCAATTTTGATTATGACCACTGGTTCATTTTGTTTCTTTTGTTTTGAAATCTGCATTATGTACTTGGCAAAGTTTCGTTTACATTTTTTCCACTTACGTGGTTGTAAATTGTAACTATTTTTATCATTAAGTGAACTGAATTGACAACATTAACTATTTATGTGGTATCACTCCCATTGATGTTCTTTTGTGGTAAGAGGATAGTCAAGGTAGAGTTTGAACCTAAAATATTTAACTTATTTCCATCCCTTGTCATTGCATTGATCATTGTTGTTCTCAACAAGATTGGCTTGACTCTCATCATAAATCTTGGTCGAGATCATTTTCATATTTATTGAAATGAGAACTAGATGGTGATATGGACATGGTTGTGTCATTCACTTTAATGTTCAAAGCATCATTTTCATCACTTTCATGTTTTTTATGAGGTTTTTCTTGACCTTGAAAATCATATTTAGATTTAGTTTCAGAGTCTTTGTCTTGAGAGGTCTACAGTCTGCTTTTTTGGCTTATTTTTGGCTTATTTTATTGAAGGCATAGTCAATATCTTTGTGAGCATATTTTACAACTAATTGTTCTATACAATCAATTATTTCATCCATTTTCTCATTTGCTCATAAATAATCATCCTCAATTCTTCCCTAATTGATTTCATAGCTAATCTAAAAGTTTAATAGTTAATGAATAATAATTATTATTATTATATATAATTATAATATTATATAAATAAATATAAGATCTTGGAAAATATATTAATTATTATTATTATTTTAAATAATAATATTATCACAAATTTTTAACTAAATGTAATTAGGGTTTTGTTTGAAATGGCAGAAGGGAGTGAGTGTTGGAAGCAGGTATGAAGAGGGATGTGTAGGAAGGAACATGGGTAGGGAAGGGATTCATGAATGGGTGGATGAATGATAAAGAAGAGATCCATCTTCAGAATAAATAATACATATTGAATAAAATGACTGAATATAAAATTATACAATTGATAGCTATCGTTTATATGGTTGGTCATCCCTTTTTAAACAGACACATCCTTTTAAACCTACTATTAATATTTTTATTTATTGTTATAATTTTTATTATTTATAATTTATATTTCTAACTATTAATACACTTCTAATTTCAAATATTGGTTTGTATTGTGTCAATAAACTTGAAATACAAGCCCCATTTGCATGCATTACGAAGACCTTATAGAGATCCATTTATATGGCCAAAATTTTTACCTTTAAAAATAAAGTTATTTCACAGAAGAGGACAAAAAAATTAAATAATATTACATTGCAATTAATGTAAAGGTTTTAATATTTTTATTTCGCAAAGAGGACAAAAAAATTAAACAATATTACACTGCCAATTAATGTAAAGGTTTTAATATAACATGCATATTTGGATGTTGAATAAAACAAAGCATAATGTCACAAAAAGAATTCATAAAATCATAATACAAAGAATCCAATAATGTGAGCTATAGTATAACCTCAATAGTCATATCTATTTTATTTATATTTATGGATATAATCATCTCACATTTATAAGGGAATAAGGGTATTGATTATATATAAGAAAATTAAATGTAAACTAAAATACAATTATCTATATAATTGTATTGATAGTACATTGGAATTACTATTTTTTAAACCAACCAGCTTTCCAACAATAAGGTATGTAAAAATGGTGCGACATTGTCAATTGAATCCATTTTCTTTAAAGCTAGATTGTTAATGTAACAATAGTAGTGACATTAGTCAACAAAAATTTAAATCTGCAGTAACAAACAAATCAACTCACATTTAAGTAGAAACCATCTAATACAATCAATTTCTTTGAGGACTCATTTTTTCAGATAAAAATAAGAAATAACTTTTATATACATGCATTATTATGTGTCAAAATGTATCTTATCCTAGAAGGGGCTAGTAGGTAGGCTCAGAGAGTTCCCTTCGTAAGATGAGATGATAGAGACAATGATTATGAATCTAGTTTAAATTATAATTCTTCTTATTACAATAGGCTCATGGAAAATCTCTTTCTTTTTTTGGTGTGTTTTAGATATTCTAAAAGTCCCCACCTATTCTTTGTTGTGTCTTAGATATTCTAGAAGTCCCCACCTAGTGGAACATAACACCCTAAATTCAAACAATAAGAAATTGAGGTTTTATCTTGGAATAACACTTTACAAAATTACAATCATTGTTCTATAATTGATATTGGCCATTGTCCTATATGATAAGAAGAAAATGTCTCTCATCACTGAAAGCAATTAGGTTGAAAACAAACAAAAAACAATGTGATGTTGAGCCTTGAGTTAACAAATGGAATCCATAGTTCTAGTTACATATCCAACAAAGCGAAAAATAAAACTCGTTGGATCATTAAGAGCTCGATCCCTCACGAATCCCTCGTTGTGCCCTCACCCCTTTCATTGCAAGTGAGCATGAAGCCCTCACAAATCCCTCAATAGCCCTCATCCTAGTCATTCCAAATGAGCTTGAATCCCTCACCATGCCCTCACCCTAGCCCCCCTAGTTGCACCCTCATCATGACCATAGTTTCCGTCTTCCTCCCCTCCATTGCTTCTTCCCAAAATATAATAAAAAAACCATAAATATTACATTGTAAACACCCCTTCCCCCTTAATACATGACAATATATTTTTTAATTTTTTAATCTTATTTATTCCCCTAATATGAATGGACATGATAGGATATTTACTAGAAACTAACATGTTGTAGAGGAAAATGTTCATATGGCTGGGGGTTAAGAGGCCATCAACATACTAAAGTTGAAAGACAAATGCATATAGTTATGCAAGTAAATATAAACAAGATTTTCAAAGATTAGATAGGTCCATACCTTAGTCCAATGAAGGTTGATCCAAGCAGACCTTCAATCCTCCTTTTGCCCCTCTTGCTCCAAGAAACCTTCAAAACAAACTTAACCTTCCTCAAACCAAATAGACTATATGAAAGGAAATTATCTTCAATGAAACATGAAACCTTAATATGATAAACAACATCATATAATCATAACCTGAGATTCAATACACAAGACACATTGATTTGGGAAGAGGAAGAGAAACATTCATTTTTTGACATGTACATGACAAAGTCGCGGGTTGCAGTGACAACAATCGCGAATAAAAAACAGAAATCACGTGTTGCAGTAACAAGAGTCTTGAATACAAGAGGAATTCACGGGTTCAACTGAATAAGAGTCGTGAATATCATAGTCACGGGTTCAACTGAATAAGAGTCGCGAATATCATAGTCACGAATATCATAGGGTAACTGCGGGTCAAACTTATGACAAGTCGTGAACCTTAGCATGTCCTTTAGTGAAAATTTAGGAAAAATTTTCTTGTAAAATGTTGTAATTCTAGAGTAGTGATTTGGTCAATAATGGGTGATTTACCGGCCCATGGTATTTTGATAACCCGTGGTATTTTTGGATGGTATTCCCTTTATAAAAGGAAGGCACTGTAATAGGCTGGGTATTGTATTGTAGTATTGTAAACAATCTTTGTGATTGTGTGAGAGAGACTCTAAGTGTGTGGAAAGGAAGTGCACTGGAGTTCTTATAGGTTGTATCCCTTCATTTTGTTGGATGGTATAATAATAAAGGATTGGCAATTTATTTCTCTGTAGAAGTAGCCCATCTTAGGTGAACCAAATTATATCTGTGTCTCTCTTATAATGTGTTTGCATCTTGTTTCCAACATGAAATTACGAGTAGCCGTTCAATTCAACATGAAATTATGAGTAAGACTTCAAATTTAATTTAATCAATGATAGTCTTTTATTTTCACCTGCACACAACCTTTCTCTCAATGTCAGCGACGCTCTTCCATGTTGAATGGCAGCTATATTCTCCTTTCAGCGTTGAATTGATTCTCGCACTAGTCAGAGCTCAGAGATCAAGTGCCCCGCTCCTCAGGATCTCCAGAT
This sequence comes from Pseudotsuga menziesii, assembly GCA_001517045.1. Classification (NCBI taxonomy): domain Eukaryota; kingdom Viridiplantae; phylum Streptophyta; class Pinopsida; order Pinales; family Pinaceae; genus Pseudotsuga; species Pseudotsuga menziesii. The sequence continues at coordinate 1,141,231 of LPNX010133397.1, forward strand.
AGCAGGTGGTTGTTCACAGATCACTCTGAAACATTACAGCAATTACAGAGATGGTTCCTCACAAAAACATATGCTCAGAAATCACTCACAGTCGAAACAATTTACACTCACACGCCTACAAACCACACAGAAAAGACACACAAAGAGAAGGCCTTCAAGCTCTCAATGATAGCCTAATTCGGTGGAGTTATGACGCACTTGGCAGATATGATGTCAATGTGCAGTTCTGCTTTCTATACTCGGCTGCAGCCTTCCCGTAAGACCGAATTATGGCGGTTGAAAGGGATGTGATTCCGTTGTGGATAGGAGTTGGCCTCCTGGAAAGACAGGTTCCACTGGATGATGGTGAACTCAAGGCAGTCGAGAAGGGAATAATTTACGCGAACATTCTTGCTGACCGTTGTTTGATCGAACCAACTTTGAGGGACGTCGATGGGGGAGTGTTTCGTTTCAGGATGCATGACATCATGTGTGACATGGCAATACAAATTATTGAGCGTGAAGAAAATTTCTGCTGCCGTGTACATAGTCATTTGACATCGTTGAATGAAAATGGATGTTCCTTATGGAAAGATTCAGATTGTTGCCTCTTACTATATGGCTTACCTCTCTGCAGTACTTGCGCAAGAAGAGTATGTGGACCAACTGTGAGCAGAAGAAGAAGAAAAGCAAAAACATGGCATCTATCAATGATTTGTGCAGTTTAATACACTTAAAACAATTGGTTCTACAAAATAAAGGAGAACCAATCCGTGAGGGTACATTTGGGAGCATGGGTAACATGGAGACACTCGACTTGACACAAAAAAAAATGATGGAATATTTACCTCAAGATATGGTTCAAATGTCAAAGGTGAGAAGGTTATGTTTAGAATGCAATCAAGGAGTTAAATTGGTGAGTAACTTTAATGATTTTAAAATTTTTGTTTAAACTGTGGGGATGTGTTGTGTTGGAATAGCTTCCCAATTTACATAAGCTTAAGAGATTAAGGCAATTATATATTTATGATTGTGTTAAATTAAGTTTTTATTGGTAAGCTAATTTTTTTAATTATGAGTGTATTTTTTTGGTTTTTATATACATTAAGAAGACTTAGTCTTATAGATGATATTATGTTGTGTGTTTGATGTATTGTAAAAGGAGGTTGACCCCTAGAAAAGGATTCTTGGTCTATGTCTTTATTTCATTTTTAAGGCATGGGGTGTTCTTTCATGAACATTCTTCTATTGTCTTCATTCTCAAATTGGAGTTTGAAAGTAGTTTTGTTGAACTATGGTTGGTTTTTTAGTTGGATGTAAAGGCGCTCAATTTTTCAACTACTAGGCTCCTTGAAATTGTTAGTAAATTTAGATCATTCAAGAAACTCTCCATTGGTATTTTTACCAATTGCTTAAAAGAAAAAATGAATACCATTAATCATATTTAAATACTTGATTAATATATCAAGCAACAACTTAATCTCTTTCTTCACTTCGTCCAAATATGATAGAAGACATAAAATTGTTTATCAGAACCGTTTATCAGATATTGCAGGATTCATCACAGATATATCTTTTCTATCACAGATCTAACAGATTGCATCATTCCACTATTCATCGCAGCAGTATGGCATTCATCATTCATACAACAGAACAGAGAGGAAAATACATCGCAACAGTATTGCATTCCTCATAAAACAGAGCCATCACAACAAATAAAGACAGTAAAAGTCATAGCAGCATATGCAAGAGGAACAAGGACAATAGTGATTGCGCTCAATATCCATCGTATCATATTAATAAAAGATCCAAAACAACAGTCTTCTTTCTCCACAGCAAGAGAAATATCAATCCACAGAGTCACTCATAAATCACTAAAAGGCTTAATCTCTTACTTCAGTCTCATCTCATGCACATCTCATTCACCTCTGCATTCTCCCCCCTTTACAATTGTAATTTTAATCTATATATAGGCTTGTGCCTTTACATTCAATGTCCACTTCTAACTAACTTTTAACTCATTTAACCACTAATGACCTATAACCACAAAATATGGTCAACCGATACAAAGATATGCATAAAATATTCAAAAGCGGATTATTTTCCCTCTGTCCCGCTCCCTTTGACTTGGGCAGTGTCACGTGAGCTTGCGCAACCTCCATGGTGCTGCACAACTCACTTACCCAAACCCCTGCCAACAGCCCCCCAACATAGTCTTATGGCACGTTCTCGAGCCACGTTGGCTGGCCATGGTTTCTTCCGCAATCCTGAAGAGCAGAAACCATCACACATGCATCAGTGTGCGACTGTTCCCAGGTTTGCCGCAACTGCTTTCTTCAATGTCAACTGTAGCAGATCTTATCAACCTTCTAGATTTGTATAACCTGCAATGCCATCATGCTTCAACTTCTATGAATACTACATCGTGCTCCATTTGCGGTTTCCCTTCAAAAAGTGTTTGGTGGCTCAGTCTGGAGCCCCGCATCTGGCCACTTGGTCCTTCCTTGTCGTCAGGATCAGCCCACATCTGTCCACATGGTCCTTCCTTGCATTCAAGCTCAGCCCGTGTCTGCCCACTTGGTCCTTCCAGGCTCATCCAGTGTCGCCTGAAGGACCTGGTGCCTTGTTCCTGCATACTTAGTCAAGTGTGGCAAGAACTCTGGTCCCATCCGGATTCCTCATGGTTGTTGGATTCGCCACCTCAGACCGACTAGGAGAAACATAGCCAAGGATGACTTCGCCAGAGACCTCTATCTCAGTTGAACTAACCCACATACTCACAACGTGTTCATCAACCTCTGCTGAGACAACATTCTCACACATAGTCTCTCCTATATCTAGGGAGGTCTGCATTTCCCCTTCGACCACCATTGCATTACGTAGTGAAGCTTCCTTCAACAACCCAACCCAACTCTTCTGCACTTTGCTCAGTGCAGCACTTCCTAATGGGGTTCAGAGAGCTACCGGTTCTTAGCTTATAACACCAACTTCTATTGAGCTTCCATCATGACTCACTCGAGTGCCTCATTATGACTAGATCCTTCATACGTGTGCTAAATACACTGTTGATTCTGTCATCCCACTGTTCAAATTTGCTATCATTAACTTATGACATCAACCATGTCGTCGATTTTGCCACCCTACCTTCCAGATCTGCTATCATTAACTTATGACATCAGCCATGCCATCGATTCCTTCTTTGACAGTCGTTATGGAGTATTGACATGGCATCCGATCACCATCACGGAGTCTCTCGTATACTGCAAGCCATTATGTCTATCTTGGGTAACCCCGTCCCTTTTGCATGTCGTGGCTCGATCTTCGTAGCATAGCCTCCTACGGACTCATCATCATTGCATGTCACACAACCTTGGTCCAACAGACCACCTTGTCACAGCCCTCTTCCCTCAGCATAGCCTCCTGCTGACGCGCAACCTATTGTTGGTTGCACCACCTTGCTTCGACACAACCGTTTGTCATGGCTAACTGGCTATTCTCTATTGACTTACCTACCTTGTAACCTAATATGACCCCCCTTTGTGGGCCCACTGTATCTCTTGCTACCTATCTCTAACTACTCTCTCGCTATTTTTTTTCCTACGTAATGCTTCAAACTGTGCGCCCTTCTGCCCCTATCTTATAGGACTTCAAACAGCGACCATTTCCAAGCTTCAGCAACACCACTCCATCTAACTGCTGCAACTGAACTGCACCCCTAGAAGTAATTGAATGAACAAGATACGGGCCTAACCAGTGCATTTGTAACTTACCTGGATGCTTTATAAACTTGATGTCGTATAACAACACCAAATCTCGTTGGGAAAATTGTTTATTTTTAATGTGGTGATCATGCCAAGCCTTCTGTTGATCCTTCTCGACACGCTGCTCGAATCCCACGATGAAGTGGTCCTCTTCCAGTTGAAGTAGCTGCATTGCTCGCTCAAGTGCCTCTTCATTTCCCATACCGGTTGCTACAACGATGCGTAGGCTAGGAACAATGTACTCCATAGGCATAATCACCTCTTTCCCATATACCAGTTTGAATGGTGTCTTCCCTGTGAGCCTCTTGCAAGTGGTGCGATATGCCCATAGTACCAAAGGGATATTTAAATCCTATTCATCTCATTTAGCATTACATACCTTTGTCAGCACAGTTTCCAAGAAATTGTTGAAGGCCTCTACAGTTCCATTTTCCTGTGGATGATATGGGGTTCTTCTCTTATGCTGCAACTACAACTCCTCTATCAATTCTTTTACTGTGCAGTTGATAAAGTGGCTACCCTGGTCACTCATCAATACCTTAGGGCATATGAACCATGTCACGATGTTTTCAAAGATGAAATTTGATGCTGTCACAGTGGTGCAATCCACAACTAGTGTGGCCTTCGCCCACCTTGTCCGAAAGTCAGTTGTTGTGATGATGTAGCGCGCATCGGTTCGCTTCGCTGGCGGGTTGATTGGACCAATAAAGTCCACAAACCATTCATCAAAAGGTTGTAAAGTTACCTGTGGTACAAGTGACATATCATCTCGCCACGATGGTTTCTCGATACATTGACAAACGTCGCAGCTTTGCGCGTGATCTGTAGCATCATTATGCAATGTAGGCCACCATAGCCCAGCGCGAAGTACCTTGCATGCGGTATCCTTGCCTCCATAATTTCCACCCGCAACTCCTACATGTGCTTCTTCGAGAATTTCCCCTTGTTCATGAGGTAGAACACATCGGCACAGTATCTCATTAGGTCCAAGCTTGTATAATTGATCTGCGGTCAACTAGAAGTCTGAAGCCTTCACTACCAACTGCTTCTTTTGACTGGTCATCATTTCCTCCGACGCAACTCCAGTTTCCAAGAACTGAATTATCGGTGCATAATGATTGTCTACGATATCAACTCGAAACAGTTGTGCATTCGACAATCCATCATCAATATTGGTGGGCTCTTCACCGGTCTCAATGCGGGACAGATGATCAGGACCAACATTCAGGCGTCCTGGTTTCACAATTATTTCAAATTCAAATTCCTAAAGGAGAAGTAGCCAACGACATATCTTCCCCCCAACACAGGCTTATTGATCAGATACTTCAAAGTCGAATGGTCAGTGAACATCTTGAAGTGACCGCCCAAGAGATAATGCCTCAATTTCTGCAGCGCATTTACCATCGCCAACCCCTCTCTTTCTGTGGTTGTGTAATTCTTCTCCGCAAATGATAACTTTCTGCTAGCAAAGGTGATCGGATGATCCAGATATCCTTCTCCTGGTTGCGCGAGTACCACTCCCAATGCAAGGGACAAGGCATTGACATGGACATGAAACTCCTTGGTCCAATTAGGGAACACAAGTATGGGTGCTGAAGCCATCTTGGACTTCAATGTATCGAAGCTATTTTGACATTCCTCCCACCATATGAATGTGGTATCCTTCTTTAACAGTTTCTCCATGGGCGCGGTAAATTCAACATAACCATGGATAAACTTGCGATAGTACCCAGTATGCCCTAGTGTCGTGCAATGCATCTTCGTATTTGTAGGTGGTGGCAGGCCCAAAATGAGCGCAATCTTTGCTGGGTCAACCAAAAGCCCCTTCTTACAAATGATATGACCTAATAGTATCCCAAATGGTGCACAAAAAATGCACTTCTTTGGATTCAATGCGATCTGATGTTGTCGACACCTTTCCAGCATCAAGCGCAAGTTTGCCAAGTGATCTTGATTAATCCGTAGATTTTCTAGCCATCCATATATACTTGCAAGAATTTCTGAATAAAATCTTTAAATGCAGTGACGATAACCCTAAAGAATACCATAGGCACATTCTTCAGCCTGAAGGGAATTACTGTATATTGAAAGCAACCCCATTCGGTGATAAATGTGGTTTTGTGGCAGTCTTTCTTTGCAATTCTGATCTGGTGATACCCAGAAAATACATCTGTGAAGGAATACATTTCTTGACCACCTACTCCCTCAAGAACCTCATCCATAAATGGCATCGGAAAGGGATCATGTATGTGTAATGTCCCAAATTTGGCATTGGTTCACAATGGCCAAATCACATTTTCCATATTCATGAAAGTTGTCAAATGGATGCTAAAAGTCAAATAATTTCCAAGGAGGAAAATCACTAGTTTCCTAGGTTGGGGGTGGAAGCTTTGATATTTGGAATAAGGGGGATAACAATTGATGTTTAGACATTAGAAGGGGATAAATATTTAATAATGTAGCTTATTAAATAAATACAAGAGAAAATGGAAGTGATAATGGAGCATGAAGACACATGGAGACTATGGGGCCCACACTAGCTAGAATTCCTATGTTAAATGGTATCTTTCTCTTGCAAATTTGAATATATGGGAAGTCTAATGTTTTTGTATGGATTATAATGTTAATCATACTTGTCCATATACTTCATAGGTTGAAATTGGGATGAAGTGTAACTTACATGGGAGAGGAAGAGCCAAATGGGAGTTTCATGGACACTTGGCTAGATTCCCCTTACATTTATGACAGCTATGACACCAATGATGGAGATTCTATGATAGTTATGACCCAAGTCAGATCTGAAGGATAACATACTGACACACTAACATGTTAGGCCTGAATAGAGCATCTTGGAGATCGGAATTGGGAGTTGGAGAAGGCCAAGAGGCTCCTACTCAAATTTGGGAGAAGAGGGAAGATGAAGAGAGAGGCCACATGGCATAGCATGAGCAGCACCACCAATTCGACTTGGATTTGGTTTATGGATGGATTTGGAACCTTAGAATACCAATAATGTTTATAAAATATAGGGATCAGACATGAGAAGAAGTTTTTGCTCATTTGTGAATTGTGAGAGCTAGTGGATGACTAGTTTTCTTGCTTAAGCCAATTTCGATGGTGAAAGATTCCCATCCTAGTTGGTGTTTGGAAATGCCACTCAAGTCTTTCATGGATATTTAATGGAGTCTTATTTTTAGGTGTAAGCTACAGGAAATAATTTGGATTCTTCTATTGCAGCACTCTCTCTCAACTATTTCCAGTTTTCACACCATATTCATGCCAATGGAGGGATTGCTTTTTGGGTGAGCTATTGATCTCTATGGGGAATATTATAATGCTCATTATCTTATTTTCTGATGTATATTCTCTGTATTTCATGTTTAGAATACTCTCAGGTCGAAATACCCAAAATAATTCATGTAAAAATGTTGAACAATGAAGAAATAGTGTCATTTCCCCACTATCTTGTTGTGAACCATTGTAATGTTGATTATTTTGAATTGGGAGAGCCTTTAATTGTCAATTTATGATTGGAATCAGTTCAATATTATATTTTCTTCATTCTCAAAAATTTTAAAGTCGAAATTCCCAATATTTGTATGTCAAAATGACTTTTAATGAGCAAACTATTTCCACTCCATTTTGATATATGCCATGGTAATGCTTATTATTTCGAATGGAGGAATGTATCTCTGATAAATGTATGATGGATGGACTGTAATTAATGTTTATGTCAAGTCTCATGTTCAGTACTTAAGCATTGGAATCCATTTTACTCATTTTTATTGCATTGGGAGAAGATTTGGTGCATTTTCCCCGAGGGTCGAAATTGTGACTTGGGGGTTGTTTTGGAAAGAGTCATAACATACTATATAAACTGAACCATGATGCATATGAGACTTTGAAAATTTCCCTTACATGAATACCCAAAATCTGTTTAGAAATTCAAGTGACTTTGGGATCATTTGGGAAGCCATTTTCGGCAATTACCCAAGGGGAATTGGAGCCCCAATTTGCTAGTAAAAACTCCTACTTTGAACAGAACATTAAAAAGGTTTGCAAACGTAATTGGGAGGTCACAAAACATACATGAGCATTATATTTAAGTTATATTATCAGTGATGTACCTTCATATAAAATTTGGAAGCATTTGGGTCAATTTGGAGGTCTAGACATCAAAACTAGTCAAGAGCCAAATTTGTGAAAAAATTGGAAAATTGGGCAATTTAATAAAATTCCAAAAAGGGGACATTACAGTGGTATCAGAGCATGATCTTAGCACCTGATGTGGTCTGATATTTATGAGTACAATAATTCAATGACCACCATTATATATTGAAACCAAAAGTGCTTTTGTTGAAGAGGAAAAAAAAAGTAGGAGAAGAAGGCAATTTTTTTTGGAAACTATGACTAGGCATGAAAAAAGAACCTCATATGATGGTGAGGAGATAATAAAAAGAATGGAACCTATATTTGAAGACATGACCAAGAATATTATGAAATGATTTGAATTTTTGGCTATCCAAAGTTGGGAAAAATATATTGATTTTAAGAAAACCAAGGAGAAAAATGCACCAGCTTGCTTGAAGGAGCAAATGGACGAGACCCATGAACCACCTAGTTTTGAAATAGGTGGAGTAGAACAATTATTACATGAAGATGATTGAAATTCACTCCCAAGTGACTCTAAAAAATATGAAGAGACATCACATGAGTATGAAGAAGTTTTTATTGAAAATACTGAAGATAATTTTGAGACACATGCTACCTTGGAAATGAAACAAAGAGCATCTACTGATGGATGCCTGAACTATGAAGGAGTACCTACTGACGGGTTCTCACAACTCTATGTTGGTGACATATATATTAGATTTCAAAATGTTGCTGCAAGCCAGAATTCCATTAAAGATGAAAATGAAGACCTTGTAGCAGTTGAAGAAGAAACAAGATCAACTTCCCCATCACCACTTGAGCTTCATGAAGTTGGTCCAAGCAAGAAGGAAGAATATGAGGGGGTTCATTTGCAAGAGCCTAATTTTCTTGAAGGGTCCTTAAAGATTAATGAAAAGAAGATCCAAGAGGCCCTTAGCATAATCCATGACACTCAAGCATTGGTATCAAATTCTTGTTGGAGAGCTACTTACTTGGAGGATCCATCCTTCCTTGAAGACATGGAGAAGATCCAAAGAGAAATGTGAAACATCAAAGGTAATTTCATGTCTTTGATTTTTTATAGAAAAAATGTCATTGAGCTTATTGAATGGTTACATGAATCCTACTTGAAGAATAATGAAGTTATTGATAAGCTCACAATTCAAAATAAGCAACTTCTTGAAAAGTTGCAAGACACTTGTTTTTCCTCCGATGTTTCAAATTTTCATAAGGTAGATTGCTTGGAGGATTCTCATGACATGATGGATCATGAGAAACATGAAAAATTGTAGGTTCTTTATGTGCTTGAGGATTATAGTGATGAGATCCAATCACTAGTAATGGCAGAAGAGGAACTTGAGTTGCCTCTTGAAAATGGTTACACAATTTTTGAAGAAGTGCATAATTCCAACAGCTTGGAACCAACCCATGAGGAAATTTTTTAATTTTCTAGGGAGGTGAATAATCCTACCCCTATGGATACTTCACATTATGACAATTTTTCACTTACTGATCATGTGGGTGAGTTGGTTCTTTCTCCTACATCCTACACTTCTAAATTTTGCAGCAGTCATCCTAATGAAGTATGGGTGAAATGTTTCTTTTTGATGGTGCCACATGAAGAGCATGGAAATTCTATTTCTCCTTTTGATGATGGAATTATTAGAGAACCATCTTATTTAAATTTGCAGCAGAATCCTTGTTTACATTATGATCATACACATCTACATGGGTGCACCTATGATGTTCATTTGAGTCACTTGAAGGCTCATGGTTTTTCTTGCTCAACACTTGGTTCATTTGATGTTGGAAGAACTTCATCCAACACTTGGGTGAAGAGGGATATGATTGAGGAACATTATTATTGGCAGTAAAATCCTCTGTTATTTCCTGATGACATACATATTGATGGGTGTATTGATGAGACTTATTTGAGACACTTGAAGTCTTCGTGTTTTATTTGCTCCTTATTTGGTTCATATTTTGGTGGAGGTTCTTCATTCACTTCTTGGATGAAAGAAACAACGGGTGATTATTATTTTGATGCATATTACATTCTTTGGGAGCAGCATTATAGGACATGGGAACCTCACCTATGTCATTGGAGAATATTTGAGTGGTCACTTGAAGCATGTATGTACTTGGAAAATGGTAGTCTACTCACTAGGAGGTATAAGCACTTTCATGATTTCTTGGTGAGGCACCTCCTTGATGTTCATTCTTATTATGTTTTTATATACTTTGATGATGTATATTATGAACTCATGATGTTTGGAAGAATGCATACAAGGAAATGGGATCCAGGAATACTCTTTCCAAATGGTATGGGTTGGAGAGCACTCTTAATTGTTGGAGTGCAATGCAAGAATGGGACCCTGGGATAGTTTTTGGTCCCATTGATTTCAAATTATTTGGGAAACAAAAAATATGGTAGATGATTCCCCATTTAATAAGGTGATTTTAATTAGAGTATTGCATCAGCAAGCATGGTGGTTCCTCTCTAAAATATTCATGGTATCTCAAAGACTCAAAGTGGGCAGTGTAGTGGCAACTTCAAAGAATCATACAGAAAGTAGGTTCTTCAACAACCATGTTTGAAATTGCTTGAGGACAAGAAATATTGGGAAGGGAGGATTTGTAATGTCCCAAATTTGACATTGGTTCACAATGGCAAAATAAAATTTTCCATATTCATGAAAGTTTTCAAATGGATGCTAAAAGTCAAATAATTGCTAAGGAGGAAAATCACTAGTTTCCTAGGTTGGGGGTGGAAGCTTTGATATTTGGAATAAGGGGGATAATAAATGATGTTTAGACATTAGAAGGGGATAAATATTTAATAATTTATCTTATTAAATAAATACAATATAAAATTGAAGTGACAATGGAGCATGAAGACACATGGAGACTATGGGGCCCACACTAGCTAGAATTCCTATGTTAAATGGTATCTTTCTCTTGCAAATTTGAATATATGGGAAGTATAATGTTTTTGTGTGGATTATAATGTTAATATACTTGTCCATATACTTCATAGGTCGAAATTGGGATGAAGTGTAACTTACATGGGAGAGGAAGAGCCAAATGGGAGTTTCATGGACACTTGGCTAGATTCCCCTTACATTTATGACAACTATGACACCAATGATGGAGATTCTATGAAAGTTATGACCCAAGTCAGATATGAAGGCTGACATATTGAAATATTGACATGCCGGGAATGAATAGAGCATCTTCGAGGTCGAAATTGGGATTTGGATAAGGCCAAGAGGCTCCTACTCAAATTTGAGAGAAGAGGGAAGGTGAAGAGAGAGGCCACATGGCATAGCATGAGCAGCCACACCAATTCGACTTGGATTTGTTTTATGGATGGATTTGGAACCTTAAAATACCAATAATGTTTATAAAATACAGGGATCATCCATGAGAAGAATTTTTTGCTCATTTGTGAAATTGTCATTTGTGAATTGTGAGAGCTAGTGGATGACTAGTTTTCTTGCTTAAGCCAATTTCGAGGGTGAAAGATTCCCATCCTAGTTGGTGTTTGGAAAGGACATTTAGGTATTTCATGGAGGTTTAATGGAGTCTTATTTATAGTTTTAAGCTACAGGAAAGAATGTGGATTCTTCTATTGCATCACTCTCTCTCAACTATTTCCAGTTTTCATACCATATTCATGCCAATGGAGGGATTGCGCTTTGGGTGAGATATTGATCTCTTTGTGGAAGATTATAATGATAATTATCTTATGTTCTGATGTATATGATTTTTATTTCATGTTTATAAGACTCTCAGGTCGAAATACCCAAAATCATTCATGTAAAAATGTTGAATGATGAAGAAATAGTGTCATTTCCCCACTATCTTGTTGTGAACAATTGTAATGTTGATGATTTCGAATTGGGAGAGCCTTTCATTGTCAATTTATGATTGGAATCAGTTCAATATTATCTTTTCTTCATTCTCAAAAATTTTCAAGTTTAAATTCCCAAGTTTTGTATGTCAAAATGACTTTTAATGAGCAAACAATGACCATTTCCACTCCATTTTGATATATGCCATGGTAATGCTTATTATTTCAAATGGAGGGATGTATATGTGATAAATGTATGATGGATGGACTGTAATTAATGTTTATTTCAAGTCTCATGTTCAGTACTTAAGCATTGGAAGCCATTTTACTCATTTTTATTGCATTAGGAGAAGATTTGGTGCATTTTCCCTAAGGGTCGAAATTGTGACTTGGGGGTTGTTTTGGAAAGAGTCATAACAGACTGTATAAACTGAACCATGATGCATATGAGACTTTGAAAAAGTTCCTTACACATACCCAGCCTTTGTTCAGAAATTCAAGTGACTTTGGGATCATTTGGGAATCCATTTTCGGCAATTACCCAGGGGGAATTGGAGCCCCAATTTGCTAGTAAAGACTCCTACTTTGAACAGAACATTAAAAAGGTTTGTAGAAGTAATTGGGAGGTCACAAAACATACATTATTATTATATATAAGTTATATTATCAGTGATGTACCTCCAGATAAAATTTGGAAGCATTTGGGTCAATTTGGAGGTCTAGACATCAAAACTAGTCAAGAGCCAAAATTGTGAAAAAATTGGAAAATTGGGAAATTTAATAAAATTACAAAAAGGGGACATTACAGAATGCAACCATCATTCATCGTCCTTATATCGACATAGATTCATATTTCCCCATTCTTTTTGTCTTGAACCACCATAGGACTTATCCATTCTGATTCTTCAACCAGCTCAATAATCCCTTCATCTAGCATCCGATCAAGTTCAACCTTGACCCTGTCTTTATATTGGGGATTCAACCGGTATGGCCTTTGTCACATTGGTTTTGCATCTGGTTTTAACAAGATCTTCATTTCCCCTAGGTCACCCAATATCCCCTTCATATCTAAAAATTTCTTCGAGAACAAATCTTGAAACTCATGCAGGAGATCTGTGATCTTTTCCGTAGTCTCCTTGTCCCAGTAGTCTCAAATATTGGTAAATTTCAGATTCTCCATCGTCCCAGTATTAAATTTCTTAATATTCAGTGGTTGAGTCATGGGATCACATCTAATGCTGCGACATCCCGAATTCCTTCAGTCTTTGGAATATTAATGTTGTGCAGCTCATCATCATCTTTCAGCTCGTTAGAGAGGTTGTAGCATTCCATCATTGATTGCAAGTGGCAATGCGCATGTGGGTCCACAGGATATGCAACTGGGACCACTTTCAAGACTATGTCCCGCATGATCTGTAGCGTGTTGTTAACTTCCGTGTTAGCATTTGCAAAGCCAAAGGTATGCGCAAAGCAAACAATCAGCTCCTCATAGGTGGTAATTTCTCTCTGTAGCTCGCTCGATATGTACCAAGATCGTGGCATTTCATCCAAAGTATGAATAAAAGCATGGATCCACTCATCCTTGGGTCACGATGCCCATAGCGTCTGGCATTCCCTCGGATGAATACAAGGGTTATTCTGTCCATCATACCTCCCAGTGTGATATACCTCCATATCGTTGAAGCGCATTGTCATCAATCGTCGACATTGTGCCCATTCATGAATGGTCTCCTTATGAACCGCCAACCAGCATGCTGGAGTGGCCTTCAATGCTTTTCCTAATGCCAACAAGCGATGAGGATCAGCTACCTTTGCTTCAAACTCCTTGAGGAACCCAGATAGTTTCGGTATTCCTTCGTATGTCGGCAACTCAATGATCTCAGTCGCGACATGGTGCAGCAACTGCATGATTAACCTGCACTTTCTGAGTGATACCTCATGCAGCCATTTTTTCCAATTTTTCGGCATGTCATCAGAATCATAGGATGCTGAGCTAGCACTGTGCCAACCCAGTTCTCTATCTGCAGTAGGGTGGATGTAATCCTCAGAGATATTGTAAATTTTATCCCATCCTCTCATGAATTCATCTTTGACTAGTTCAATATAGCGCCTTCCTTCATTTGGATCCATCGGGGCAATGACTCGGATATCCCAGTTCTCAAATGTCATCAACTGCTTCTTAAAATTTATCACGGCCATGCTGTCATTGGCCCATCCAATCCCTAGCAGCACGGGATAGGAGCCCCCTCCATCAACGACTTTGATTACATCGAAATCAACACGAGTCCTCATACCTTGGACATCTACAACCAAATTCGACACACGACCAATCAGTTGAACTTTGGCCTAATTAGCCAACCTCAGCTGCACTGGGGACACACCAAACTTCGTCTCCCCCATCTTTTTCCACGTCTGTTTCGTTAGGATGTTCACATCTGACCCAAGATCCAGAATAACTTAATCAACCTCATAGTCCTCAATCTGGATGTTCATCCGCATTTCTTTACCCGTCTTTTTCTTCTGTAAAGAATTTACTGCAGATTCCAACAACTCTCTATCCGACCATTACAACAACTTCTTGATCTCAACTAGAGCATCAAGATATTTTCTAGGGATAAACAACTCTCAAATAACTGATGTAATGTACCATACTGCAACGATGGTCCAGCTTCTAACGAAGAATCAAAAGCAGAAGGCATGCCAAAAACAGGTGTCCTACCAATATTTCTTCCAAGCACCTCACGAGCTTCGAAAAATGCATCTCTCTCAGTCGCGATATCAAACTGTGCTTTCTTCTTGCCATCCAATCGCACTTTTGGTCGCAGTCCGTCTTCTCCAGTCGCCGCGTCTAATCCCGACATCAATATCCTCTATCCATGGTTCTGCTAGAATGGTCGCAACCATCGACCCTTGATTATGGTTTTGCGGCAGAGTCTGATTCGATGGTGGATTCTGGTTCACCGATGGTTTCATAGGCTGATTGATATTCTAATTTTGTACTGGAATTTGGGGCTGCACTTGATTCTATATTTTTTGTTGGTTTTGTATTTGTTTCTGGAACTGATTCTGATTTTGTAATAGCAGAACATTGTCGGCATGCCATTGCACAATCAATTGAGCACAATTTTCAATGGTATGATCATTCACCGCACAGTACACGCATTGCAAATGGGGGCAATCTCTCTTATAGTGGAAAAATGACCACAATTGTAACACTGGATTGATGCACGACCTCGACCTCCTCCACGGTTGAAACCTCCTCTTCCTCTAAATCCAAATCCTCCATGATATCCTCCTTGTTGCTGATATTGTTGTTGAGCTGCCTGCTGCTGATACTGGGGTTGCGCCATCTCTTGTTGTGGGGATTTGCCTGCTACTGAACGTAGTGTGTTTCTTGGACATACTACTGCTGTGGTGGATCCATTGGGGTTTAAGTGTATTGTGGTCTCGGTGCAAACTATGGCTGAGGTGCAACCTATGTCTGTGGTTGCAATGGAATAAATTGCATTTGCAATGGCGGTGTGTACTGGAATTGAGGTGGCAGCTGTATCACCTATGCCAGCTACACCATGCGAGTATCTTCACCTTTCACAAAATATGCATCATAGGTCTGCTCTTGAAGCAGATCAAAGGCTCGACAGTCCTTATTCTCGTGCCCCATTGAGCGATAGAAAGTGCAATATAAGCTTGTTGGCTTCGTAACCATTTTCTGCATGTAGGTACAATCTTCATGTCAGTGCCCATATACTTGACACCACGGCACACTACAACAACTTAACAGGTTCAACGCTCCTGAGAGTAGATAGTTCCGAAAAGAAGGACAAGTATATTTTGTGTGTCCATCCACATGACACCGAGTACACCACAAGTCATCATGTTCATCTTTCACCTTCTTGATATCCTGTAGTTGAATTGTCAGGTTTTCCAGCTGCGCCTGGATTTGGTTCATGCTGACAACAGTTTCTCCAATAGGTGAAGCTTCTAGCTTCATTGCAATTTCTAGATCCTCGCTCTGCGTCGTGATATTTTGTTGCATTAATGGGTGTCGGATATGAGGGATCAATGCCGCAATGAAACATTCTTTATGTTGGACATCACTCATATCGAAGTTGACCCATTCCATCAGAGTCTTAAACCTCTGATCAAAGTCCCAAACATTCTCATTAGGGAATTTCTTGATTTCCTTCAGCTCTGTAATGTACTGTGCTTCATATTTTGGTTTCTTGAATTCTTCAAGCAGTCCCTTCCTAATCTCATCCAAGGTCTTCATCGTGGTCCCTTGTGGGACCTGTACAAATCTCATGTACCAATCGAGCATGCGACCCCAGAGGGTAGTCGCTAACTAACCTTTCTTTACATCCTCGTCGGTAGTCTATCTCGCAGTCCAGCCTGCCTCACATAAGAACCAATACTGTTCTGGGTCATAGGTGCCATTTCCATGGAACATCGGTAGCTTCATATCATCTCATGCCATCCTAGTCCTTCTTCCTGCAAGATGCTGCTTTACTACTAGATGCCGCTTGGCACGTCGGACACGTTGACATAGATTGCATATATTTTCTTGATGGTGGAGTAGTGCACAGAGGTGTGGACACCGTTGCTACCGAGGTTTGACCTTGCTGCCACCCTAGGCGTAGCCTAGGTTTGCTCGTCCTCTTCGTCATTGTAGGGTCGCTTCATCCCATGCGGTTTTCCTTCACTATCTTGTGTTCCGATCTCAGTAGGATCTCCTATCCTCTGCCTCTTCTCTGCTCGGAACCTTGCTCCTCCCCTTGTACAACCACTTCCTTCCTCAACTGCCCTCACAGTCTCGTTGAAACTTACACCCATCTACCACTTATCTTTCCATTCATCGCCCCCCTTCTATCGTGGTGTTCACAGCCTCTACAGACCAAAGTCTTACTGGTCAAGGTGCATCTTTAGTATGCCCTGTTCACAAACAAGCATCCTGATTGATAATTGCAGAGAAAGCAAGAACCTACCTCGTGGTTTGTTGAAAAATTCTCGTTCTGCTTCGTTGTAGGACTTGTTGTTATTGACCGCAAACTCAGTAATGTATCCTTCTAGAATACTGTCCAACTAGACTTCAACAGCCTATGATGCCTTATAGTCAGTTTCTTGGAGTTCTTCAATTAGCTTGAGGGTCCAAGACGTTGGCTCTCCTCCCTGGAAGTTGTGCTTTTTGTAGGTGAATCGCGCCAACCACTCGTAGAGTATGACAGGAAACTCACAGAAAAACCATTCGTGAGGACCATCATGAATGTATCTCACCAACCATGCATCTATTGTCAACTTTGGATTCTGATTCTTGGCTTCAGCAAACTCTTGCAGTCTTAGGTCAAACCAATCTTAGATCTCCGGTTTTGTCGGATGCCACAAAATATCCTCCTCTTCAGTCACAATGAGGTCCCGTCAATGGAACTATTTGTTGGCAAAAGTCCACCAACAAAGCCTTGTTGACAGGGGTCCCCACTCTGTTGACACCCAACATCTCTCTGAGCACCGACACAAACAGGTTTTACCCTGCCCGGCAACACCCACAAAGTGGATGAAGTATCACCTGAGATGTTCGAGGGAGAGCTGTCGGAACCACGTTTCCGGAAGTAAGGAGGAGGATCGAGGCATAAGAGATTTATTAGCTTAACTATCAGATCTAGTGTAACCGTTTATAATATATTATAGGATTCATCATAGATCTAATAGACTTGTTTCTCCACAACAAGAGATAGATTCAATCCGCAGAGTCACGCATAAATCACCAAAGGGATTAATCTCTTACTTCAGTCTCATCTCATGTGTGCATCTCATTCATCTCTGCATTCTCCCCCCTTTACAATTGCAATTTTAATCTATATATAGGCTTGCGCCTTTACATTCAAGGTCCACCTCTAACTAACTTCTAACTGATTTAACCACTAATGACCTATACCCACAAAATATGGTCAACCGATACAAAGATGTGCATAAAATATTCAAAAGTGGTTTATTTTCCCTCCGTCGCGCTCCCTTTGACTTGCGCAGTGTCGCATGAGCTTGCGCAACCTCCATGGTGCTATGTAACTCACTTACCCAAACCCTTGCCAACACCATAATTGTGCATTATTCCACCAGGGTGATACATTTTGTTTGATCTTTGTACATGATGGTTTCAATCTCTTAGGATCTTCAATTTTCTCAAATTCAAATAATTTCTTAATTTCCCTAATCTAATTCCACCCATCAATCGAAGTAACAAGAAACAAATCCCCCTCAAGATGCCTTGGGCATTAGCAATCCATAAATCCCAAGTATTGCTATTAACAAGCTAAACCATTCACATTGGTAACATTGAACACCAAGGCTTGACCTTCACGACAATGTCATACACTACACCATTAGAAGGATTGTGAATTGCACCATCATTCTCCTTCGAACGCTATGAAAAGATGAAGCACACTCCATATGTCACACTTCGAAAAGAGGAAGAGGCACACCTTCATTCTCTCTCCCTTTCACACTTCAAATTGCAACCCTCAATCCTTGCACCCTTGTACCAAATAAAAATACCAAGTTGATTGCAAATATAATTACAGTCAATGTACATTTCAGTGACTTGCTATTGATTATATGGGTTTCTAATTATTGTTTATTAGTACTTGCACTAGAGTTTTCCTTTAAATTTCATCAATTACTATGATATCCATAGATTCACTAGACTTGTTTTCAACTCATAAACTTATATTATCTACATACACACAACTTTCTTTCATTTTTGAAACATATCAAAGTTTTCTTCAACGTTTCATTTACCCCCCTTCAGGAGTATGCTAATTTTATTAATATCATGTAACTCTCATGACACACTATATATTATAATAGTGTGAATCATTTCTTGGCAAGTTAAAACCATAAACCCAAGCCATGCCTTTGGCATGATACACAAAGGCATACGCGACCCAAAACGTTCTTTTATATGTAAAAACATATTCAACACTTTCAGAACCCTTAGACACCCAAAATCATACAAGTTTGACAACTATTATATAGAATTCCCAAAAATTATTGCTAACCTTCAATTAAAAAAATCACTAAAAAAAATCATATGTTTAGACTATACCTCATCAAATTGCTAGGATTCCCGCACGTGAAGAGGTACCAATACATTCACTTTAGGCCATCATGGCGGTGACAATGCTAAACAAATATTTCAGCCTTTTTATGTTTCTAGCCAACAACTAGGTGATGCAACTCCACTCAACACTTAGGCTCTGCACATGGAGATTAGCAGAGGGCGGCCTGAGCCCAGGTTTGATGACATAACCCAGGCCGAGGTCGGATTTTTCTGCACATGAGGTTCAAAATGCTCAACCTATTGTTATGAAGTACAGCCATTGACATACAGTTAAAACAAATCCAATTCAAATTAATAGTACGTGGAGTGATTTTATTAGTTAATATTATGGCATATTTGACAGTTCGTGAGGGTTTTGTGGTTATTAGTTAATAGTATGGTATATTTGACATTTCATCAGGATTTTGTGAGATGCTCTGGGCTTGCTAAAGCTGCCCTCCATTTTGAAGCTAGGTTGTCATGATTACAATGCATTTTATCTAGGCTTACCTCTCTGCGGTACTTGCGCAAGAATAGCATGTGGACCAACTGTGAGCATAAGAAGAAGAAAAGCAAAAACATGGCATCTATCAATGATTTGGGCAGTTTAATACACTTAAAACAGTTGGTTTACAAAATAACGGAGAGGCAATCCGTGAGGGTACATTTGGGAGCATGGGTAACATGAAGACACTCTACTTCACACAAAGAAAATGATGGAATATTTACCTAAAGATATGGTTCAAATGTCAAAGCTGAGAAGGTTATGTTTAGAATGTGATCAAGGAGTTAAATTAGTGAGTAACTTTAAATGATTTTCAAAATTTCGTTTAAACTGTGGGGATGTGCTATGTTGGAAGAGCTTCCCAATTTATATAAGCTTAAGAGCTTAAGGAAGTTATGAGGCAGTTATATATTTATAATTGTGTTAAATTAAGTTTTTATGGGAAAGATAGAACTTTTAATTATGAGTGTAATTTTTTGGTTTTTATACACATTACGAAGACTTAGTCTTATAGATTATATTATGTTGTGTGTTTGATATATTGTATAAGGAGTTTGACCCCTAAAAATGGTTTCTTGGTCCGTGTCTTTATTTCATTTTTAAGGTATGGGGTGTTCTTTCATGAACATTCTTCTATTGTCTGCAGTCTCAAATTGGAGTCTGAAAGTAGTTTTGTTGAACTATGGTTGGTTTTTTAGTTGGATGAAAGGCACTCAATTTGTCAACTACTAGGCTCCTTGACATTGTAAGTAAGTTTAAATCATTCAAGAAACTCTCCATCAATATTTTTACCAATTTCTTAAAAGAAAAAATGAATACCATTAATCATATTTAAGTACATGATTAATATATCTAGAAACAACTTCATCTCTTTCTTCACTTCGTCCAAATATGATAGAAGACATACAATTGTCTTGTGTATTCCTTGACTTTCATCTTCTTTTGTCTTAAGTTTAGTAGTTTCATAAATAATTTCAAAAAGCAATCGATTGATACAAATTTATCCTTTAACTTGGAAACCATGTTGTTCCATGCCTTAAATTTATGCTCCCCTCTTCTCAATCTACCATAATTGTACATTATTCCACTAGGGTGATACATGTTGTTAGATCTTTGTACATGATGGTTCCAATCTCTTGGGATCTTCAATTTGCTCAAATTCAAAGAACTTCTTAATGTCCCTAATCTAATTCCACCCATTAATCGAAGTAACAAGAAACAAATCCCCCTCAAGATGGTTTGGGCATTAACAATCCATAAATCCAAAGTATTTCTATTAACAAGGTAAACCATTCACATTGGTAACATTGAACGCTAAGGATTGACCTTCACGACAATGTCACGCACTACAACATTAGAAGGATTGTAAATTGCACCATCATTCTCCTTCGAAAGCTATGAAAAGATGAAACATGCTTTATATGTCACACTTCGAAAAGAGGAAGAGGCACACCTTCATTCTCTCTCCCTTTCATACTTTGAATTGCAACCCTCAATCCTTGCACCCCCGTACCAAATGAAAATACCAAGTTGATTTCAAATATAATTACAGTAAAACTTGATAAATACCTATCCCTTTATTGTTTTACTCACATATGTATATGTAACATCTTGGTTTTGACCCTGTTTGTATTAAATGTATATGATATGATGTGTATATTGTAATTAATCGTGGTGTGGATCTAAAGGAAAAAGCCCCACCATTGATTTAGCGTTTTATGTTTCGGCGATTAAAAATCGTTGCCGATGGTATATCGTGCTATTCGACACATTATAATTTTGGCATCATGTAAATATGCTTTTTAATTAAAATACCCACAACAAGCTATGTCTATGCAACATTAAAAGAGAGGGGGGCATGGTTTCCTAAGGATAAGGAGGGGGGAATATTTAACCTTTGGGGCCAGTGGGGAAAATCCAAATGTCAAATGGAGAACCCATAAAACCCTCAACTACCCATTTTGTCTTTTGTGCCCAATCATTTAATTCTTCTAAAATATGGTTGAGCTAGTTAATGCATGGGAATGGGGAAGAGTATGGCAGTCAGCAATTTGAATTGAAGAAGTCATCAGATTTTGGAAAAACATTTTTCTGACTTGTGGGGCAAGTAAATGCTTGGGAGTGCATGCCCAAGCCATTACTCACCCATTACTTCCATTTTCCTCACCCATTCTCCTTCACGTTGGCTTCCTTCATGCAGTTGAATTTTCTTGTTTGTTATCATTCACGTTTTTGCTCATTTTCCTCATTTTTGCATGCCCATAATTTTTTTTTGGTATTGTTCAGTAAGTGGGAAAGGAAGATTTATGTTTTTCTTGCATTCATGGATTCTTCAATGGCTGGGAACCGTTTTCACCTTGCTGAGTGGCCAAGAAGCTAGATTCATGATTTTGGGGTTTATGGCAATCGTTTTGGCTCCTGCATTGCCATAGTCACCTTCAGAAATCAAAAACACAATTTGGGTTTTTCCATAGGTCAATTTTGGCCCTAAGAAGTCATTAAACGATTGTTGAAATTGTGTGTCTCTACCTAGTGTTTTCTCCATCTGCAAATCCATTTTTGGGTTTCCCAACGTTTTTCCAAATACTGGTAATTGGTATTTTGTTGTATGTTCACTCTTTCCTTGGTCTGAGTTGTTATACTCTTTGATTTGGTCTAAATCAGTTAAGAGTGGAAGAGGTAATTTCCCGATAAGTCTAGTGCATGAGTGTTAGGTATAACTCCCGATTGATTTCATTTCCAATGCAAATGCCTATATTTATACAAAGTACATGGCGGTTGGGTTTCACCTTCCGCTCAGCCTGTTTGGCTTCCTGTC
>LPNX010133397.1:1166139-1189605 GCA_001517045.1 Pseudotsuga menziesii
TGTGCTTTTCTTTGATGGAGTCCCATGAAGCCCAACACTGATCTGATGTGTGCCCAGTCTTTTCGCAACGCTTGCACTGAAAGTCTGATCTTTTGCTTCTGCCCCCTCTGCCTCTGAAATTTCTTCTTCTTCTGCCTCTCTCTTTGCCGCAATCTCCCTTGGAAGGGTCTTTGGATTGGTCTTTGCCAGCTAGGGCAACACCAATACTAGATGCCAAAGAGTGCATCTTTACAACTGTTAGTGTAATTTACAGTAATAAACTTGATATGACAAAGAGAAAAACAATAACCTTGCAGGTCTACAGTCTCTGCCAAGGTGATTTACAATCTCAACTTCGGGTTTTAAAGTGATACAATGACAGTATCGCAGCTTCAATTTGCAGCAATACAGGGAGAAGAAATTCAGTACATGGTCTTCCAAAAGGCAGCAATACAATTTTTATGGCAGTGTACAAACATAGAAAATAAGTTATGCAACTGCTTACAACAATATTTTCAATTCTTCATCGACTACACTCAAAGATCTAGCGTTTATGAATCAATATTAATGGAACAGCACCAGCAATGTGCCAAAAATCTCCATGATACCCGCATCTTTTAACACAGTATCTAGCATGACTCACAGCAGCTTGAAGAACTTGCAGGCAGCTTTACGCAAGAAATTAGGGTTTCCACCCTAGAGAGGATGCACCAATATTCAGGTTGAGTCTTTACACGTTCCAACAACAGTATTCTCAGTCTTCAGAAATTGCAGCAGCATTTCAGTGGGTGCGCTCTGGTTGTGTTCAATGTTCCAGTAGTATGCAGTGTGAATATTTAAACAAACATTCTTTCACAATATAGCAAAAGTCTTCAATATCGCAGCATACAATAATCTCCAGCATACATAATTTCTCCAATAGGTATTTATTTCTTCACAAAAACTAAAACAGAAGTTAGGGTTCAGGCTAGGTCTTCAACATATATCACAATATATCAAATTAAATAACCCACGCAGGTCTCCATGCATTCAGCCTTCAATGTGACTTCAACACAGCTTCATGCAAATAAAAAACGCAGCTCCACATGGAGGAGGAGTCATGCAGCTTCAGATGCAGCAAGTAATAAATGGTTTCAAAGCAGTCTTTGAAATAATATGCAGACGCAGCAATTCAATGCAGCTCCACGCAGGACTGAGGTAACAACGGAGGTCGCAGCACACTCTTGAATAGAAGACGAGCTTTTGTAATCTTCACCAATGATAATCCTCAGCTCCTATTAGGGTTTCACGCAGAACTGTCAGGCAGAACTGTCTTTGCAGTCATAAAGGGATACCCTAGCAGCGTATTGTAAGCCGGCTCACTGGAACCTTGGGCGCCAGAACGACTCCATGGGAGATGGCAACAAAAGGGTTATTAATATATATATACTCAAAAGCATATAAACTCATGCAGCATATAGAATCACAGGCTTCTTCAAAACGCAGGCAGCTTTATCAAGACGCAGTCTCATTTCGCTTTGAAATATACATGCCGGCCATCTACAACGGTTTCCGGTGCATGTCCTCTAAAATCTTCGTTGGAGGTCTTTGAAATAACTCCCGATTGATTTCATTTCCAATGCAAATGCCTATATTTATACAAAGTAAATGGCGGTTGGGTTTCACCTTCCGCTCAGCCTGTTTGGCTTCCTGTCTAATCATATTCCTATTTATTATTTATTTACAATAATCCCGAAGGATTAATCTAACAATGAGGAACCTCACTGAGAGATCTAGAGGGCTGATTATTCCTTACTGCACATCTTGAATAGCACTGGAAGGGAATTCATAGCCTAAGGGACTGTACAACAGGGAAGGGGATGATTCCTTGTGTTGGATGTGTATGTGTTGGGAAATCCAAGTCAGATCTTGTGCAGGTGTCCATAGCTCTATGGTTGAGATCACTAGTTTATCAACAAGCCTTTCCATCCCCTTGGCAGTCTGATAAACCCAAAAATTGCTTTGGCTTGATTGAGTTTTGACATATCTTTGGCTATGTGTGAGCCTGCTAGTTTTCCTTTTCCTTGGGGAATCATGCCCAGGTCGCGGGTGGCAGTGTTGTTGAGAGATTAAGGAGCACATTGGCCTAAGGTTGGGTGGAACATTGCAGCGGCATAGCTGGTTGCGGGAAGCTTCATTCGAAGATAAGTATTCTTGTGAATTTACCCATGCAACTGTATTGTTTATATGAATTATGATGAATGTGTTAAAATGTGTTGAATGCTTGAATTAAATGTAATTTGCTTCCGCTGAATGATAATTATTTATGCATCTGTGTACCTTGAGTTCAATGCATTTTATTTTACGTTTATGGGGCTAGTTTCCTAGGTAGATAGTATTATGGTAGCATCCTCTTCGTCGGTCGGAGGGTAGGGGACGTTACAGTATACTTTCTCATAAGACAAATTAATGTACATTTCAGTTACTTTCTATTGATTATATGGGTTTCTAATTATTGTTTATTAGTACTTGCACTAGAGTTTTCCTTTAAATTTCATCAACTACTATGCTATCCATAGATTCACTAGACTTGTTTTCAACACATAAACTTATATTATCTACATACACACAACTTTCTTTCACTTTTGAAACATATCAAAGTTTTCTTCGACGTTTCATTTAGCGCCCTTCATGAGTATGCTAATTTTATTAATATCATGTAACCCTCCTGATACACTATATATTATATTAGTGTGAATCATTGCTTGGCAAGTAAAAACCATAAACGCAAGCCCTGCCTTTGGCATGATAGACAAAGGCATATGCAATCCTTTCTTACCTAAGCCATTAAGTGCATATCGTTTGCCTACATTCCATCGATACAAACAAAGCTCAACACCATCAATCATATGCTATCCTATTCATACGTATAACTTTCATGATATTCCAAAGGCTTGGACTAAACTCTAAACGATTTGCACCTTCTTCATTGATTTTGGATGGAATCCAACAGTACGATTTGTTGCTGAAACTGAGATTTTTAGTGTTGAAATTGCAATTTTGATTGCATAAATAGATTTAGGGCCCTCAATTACCCTTAGGGCACTTCAATTATGCAATTCCAACCACTTCAACCACCATTTGAACAATTTTCACTATATTTTGGCTCAAAACTTGTCGGTTTTCAAGTGCAAATCGTCTAGATTTTGGTTGAAGCAGTTGCAACTACTGTATGTATCATGAGTCGGTGTTCAACAAAGAGTGTGAAGAAAGGATAGGTATGAATAACAGTGTTTCTCATTTAAAAGTTTTTGGTTGTGTTGCATATGCTCGTGTTCTAGATGAGCTAAGAAAGAAATTAGACAAGAAGAGACATAAATGTATTTTTGTTGGCTATTCTGAAGAAACAAAAGCATACACCGTGTATGATTTTGTCACAAGGAAAGTGATCATCAGTCGAGATGTTCAATTTATCAAGAATGAATCATGGGATGGAACTGTTGACATAAATGTCAAGATTGTGTTGAATGTCAACCATGATGACATGGCGGAGGAAGTGGTTCAAACACCATGACATGTAAATCAACTGGCCGTAGCACCGTCGACTCCCATGACACCGCGGCATGGTTCAGCGCAAGGAGCATCGACACAAGTTGTAGCTTAGGCTACACCGACAAGCACACCAAGAGGATAGCAAACTCCATTAAGCATTTTGTCAAGGTTGACATCGACAAAACCAATGAAGACAAGAAGTTTGTGTGAAATATATGAAGTTGGTATGCCAAATTCATTCTCTCTCTTTGCATTATTTTCTCCTATATATGATCCACTAACATTTGAAGAAGTTGTCGAAGAAGAAGTATGGGCACAAGCCATGGATAAAGAAATAGAATGCATTGAGAAGAATCAAACATGGGAGCTGGTAGATGTACCAAAAGATAAAGATGTAATCAACGTCAAATGGATTTATAAAACAAAGCAAGATGTCGATGGAAATGTGCACAAACAAAAAGCAAGAATGGTCACAAGATGGTTCACACAGTAGCCTGGCATAGACTTCAATG
Source organism: Pseudotsuga menziesii (assembly GCA_001517045.1). Lineage (NCBI taxonomy): Eukaryota > Viridiplantae > Streptophyta > Pinopsida > Pinales > Pinaceae > Pseudotsuga > Pseudotsuga menziesii. The sequence goes on from LPNX010133397.1 coordinate 1,170,162, forward strand.
AAACTTTTGTACCTGTCACACGCATGGATACAGTCAAAACAGTCTTGTCCATTGCTGCACAAAAAACATTTCATGTTTATCAAATGGATGTTAAGTTGGCATTTTTGAATGGCTACCTAGAAGAGGAAGTATATGTGGAACAACCACAAGGCTATGAATTTCCAGGTCAACAGCATAAAGTGTACAAGCTAGAAAAGACACTCTATGGTTTGAAGCAATCTCCTAGAGCTTGGTATAGTCAGATTGATTCCTATCTCACTGAAAATGGATTTCACAGAAGTGAAAGTGAACCAACGTTGTACACCAAAGTTAATGAGAAAGGTAAGATGTTAATTCTCTGTCTGTATGTAGATGATTTAATATTTACTGGTGACTTTGGCATAGAATATTTTAAAGAAGTCATGGAAAGTGAATTTGAAATGACTTATTTGGGCTTATGAAATTTTTTGTGGGCATTCAAATTCACCAGTCTAAAAGTGGTATATTTATATCACGGTCAAAGTATGCACATTCATTTTCGAAAAGATTTAATATGTCTAATTGAAAGACAACCCCAACACCAATAATAACAGGTTTAAAATTGAGCAAGGATGATGACGGATCAACTGTAGATCCTACACTATTTAAAAGGATGGTTGGAAGCCTTATGTATTTAACAACGATAAGACCAGACATCATGCATGGAGTAAGTATGATCTTAAGATTCATGGAGTCACCAAAAGACTCTCATTGGCAAGCAGGTAAAAGAATTATGAGGTATGTAAGTAGCACAAAAGACCTTAGCATTATGTATTCAACCTTAGAAAATTTTAAACTCATTGGATACACTGACAGTGACAATGGAGACATCATAGATGACAAGAAGAGCACATCTGGGTACACATTTCATTTTGGTACAGGTATTGTGTCATGGGATTCAAAGAAACAACCCATAGTAACTCTGTCTTCAGCAAAATCATAGTATGTTGCAGCTATAAGAACTGCATGTCAAGTTGTCTGGATGTGGAGAATGTTAAAGACTTGTCGCAGAACCAACAAGAACCAACAATCATTTTCTGCGACAACAATTCAGTCATTGTATTATCAAAGAATCATGTGTTCCACAAGAGAACCAAGCACATCGACACAAGGTTTCATTTCATAAGAGAATTGGTGAACAACAAAGAATTTTGTTTAGAATTTTGGAGGTATGAAGATCAGCTTGTAGACATATTTACAAAACCATTGGAAAGTGATACATTTCAGTATCTGCGTAGTTATCTTGGAATGACAAGTTCTACACAGAGCAAGTCTAAGCTCTGAAACATTTTGTAAAATTTTCTTTTGAATCCCCATCTGCTCATAAATTAGGGGGAGTGTTGGAATTATTAATTAATCACATATCTGTATCAGATCTCATCCGACTCTGTTAGAGTCAGTATCAGTTCAGTCTTTGTTAGACAAAATGACAAGATTGAAGAGTCCACTTTTCTGTAATATAAACTAGTCGAATTAAATTTCCAAAGCTAAGTTTTTAGGTAGATAGTTATTGCGGTCTTTAATGTTAAGTCAACTGAGATTCACTCAGGAGCAATTTTTAGTTTTCCTATAAATAGAAGAAGAAGATTATGTGATTGAAGATGTCGAGAACCGAAGCTCTATAAAAGGTGAAATATCTCTGTAAATTTCCAAATTTGCATTTACGACATATAGTTCTATGATATGTCTCCACAAGTTATATAAATCAAATAGTTTATGGTTGAATACATGTTTATTTAGACTCACATTCTCTCCAGAATTACTTGAATAAATGTTGTTTACATTTACAGTTTCCATAAACATTTCACCCAGTGATACAAATCTACTTAATGTTTGGCTATATGATTCTTTCGATTCTTTCGAATTGTTGTTGTGTCGAGTTTTACTTCATGTTACCAGTCGGTGAAAAATATTTTTGATTTCATAATTCTAGACTAAGAAACATCCTTTATGAAATTCGACTAAAAGTTGTTAAGTCGAAGTAAACCTGTGGAGTAAGCAGGTTGAAGTAAACAACAAGTAAGAACTTGTCGAGGTAAAAAGAGTCGGGTCAAAAATTCCGACCAAATTTAGTCTTTAAAAATCTGGTCGAAATATTTTTGGTAGACTTGTCTAGTCAAAGTTAGACAAGTTTTACCTGACTAAAAAAGGAAGAAGTCCAAGTAGACGTGAAAACTTTATAACTGAGCGGTAACTCAAGTTTCGCCAACTCAGGTTTTGCTAAGACAGATAGCAGGTGGTTGTTCACAGATCACTCTGAAACATGATAGCAATTACTGAGATGGTTCCTCACAAAAACACATGCTCAGAAATCACTTAAAGCTGAAACAATTTATACTCAAACACCTACATACCACACAGAAAAAACACACAAAGAGAAGGCCTTCAAACTCTCAATGATAGCCTAATTCGATGGAGTTATGACGCACTTGGGAGGTATGATGTCAATGTGCAGTTATGCTTTCTATACTCGGTTGCAACCTTCATAAAAGACTGAATTATGGCGGTTGAAAGGGATGCGATTCCGTTGTGGATAGGAGAAGGCCTGCCGGAAAGACAGATTCCACAAGATGATGGTGAACACGATCCAGTCGAGAAGGGAAGAATTTACACAAACATTATTTCTGATCGTTGCTTGATCGAACCAACTTTGAGGGACGTTGATGGCGGACTGTTCCATTTCAGGATGCATGACGCCCTGTGTGACATGGCAATACAAATTGCCTAGATTGAAGAAAATTCCTGGTGCCATGTAGATAGTCGTTTGACATCGTTGAATGAAAATGGATGTTCCGGTTGCAAAGATTCAGACTGTTGCCTCTTACTATATCCAGGCTTACCTCTCTGCAGTACTTGCGCAAGAAGAGTATGTCGACCAACTGTGAGCAGAAGAAGAAGAAACACAAAATCATGCCATCTATCAATGATTTGGGCAGTTTAATACACTTAAAACAGTTGGTTCTACAAAATAACGGAGAGCCAATCCATGAGGGTACATTTGGGAGCATGGGTAACATGGAGACACTCGGCTTGAAACAAAAAAAAATGATGGAATATTTACCTGAAGATATGGTTCAAATGTCAAAGGTGAGAAGCTTATGTTTAGAATGCGATGAAGGAGTTCAATTGGCGAGTAACTTTAATGATTTTAAAAATTTCGTTTAAGCTGTGGGGATGTGTTAGGTTTGAATAGCTTCCCAATTTACATAAGCTTAATCTCAAGCTTAAGAGATTAAGGCAATTATTTATTTATGATTGTGCTAAATTAAGTTTTTATTGGTAAGCTAGAACTTAGAACTTTTAAATATGAGTGTATTTTTTTTGGTTTTTATATACATTAAGAAGACTTGGTTTTATAGATGATATTATGTTGTGTGTTTGATATATTGTAAAATGAGGTTAACCTCTAAAAAAGGTTTCTTGGTCCGTGTCTTTATTTCATTTTTAAGGCATGGGGTGTTCTTTCATGAACATTCTTCTATTGTTTGCAGTCTCAAATTGGAGTTTGAAAGTAGTTTTGTTGAACTATGGTTGGTTTTTTAGTTGGATGTAAAGGCACTCAATTTGTCAACTACTAGGGTCCTTGAAATTGTTAGTAACTTTAAATCATTCAAGAAACTCTCCATCACTATTTTTACCAAATGCTTAAAAGAAAAAATGAATACCATTAATCATATTTAACTACCTGATTAATATATATAGCAACAACTTCATCTATTTCTTCACTTCATCCAAATATGATAAAAGACATAAAAATGTTTTGTGTATTCCTTGACTTTCATCTTCTTTTGTCTTAAGTTTAGTAGCTTCATAAATAATTTTAAAAAGCAATCGATTGACACAAATTTATCCTTTAACTTGGAAACCATGTTGTTCGATGCCTTAAAATTTATGCTTCTGTCTTCTGAATCTACCATAATTGTGCATTATTCCACGAGGGTGATACATGTTTTTTTGATCTTTGTACATGATGGTTTCAATCTCTTGGGATCTTCGATTTTCTCAAATTCAAAGAATTTCTTAATTTCCCTAATCTAATTCCACCCATTAATCGAAGTAACAAGAAACAAATCCCCCTCAAGATGGATTGGGCATTAGCAATCCATAAATCCCAAGTATTGCTATTAACAAGGTCAATAATTCACATTGGTAACATTGAATGCCAAGGCTTGACCTTCACGACAATGTCACACACTACAACATTAGAAGGATTGTGAATTGCGTCATCATTCTCCTTCGAACGCTATGAAAAGATGAAGCACACTTCATATGTCACACTTCGAAAAGAGGCAGAGGCACCCCTTCATTCTATTTCACTTTCACACTTAAAATTGCAACCCTCAATCCTTGCCACCCCGTACCAAATAAAAATACCAAGTTGATTGCAAATATAATTACAATCAAACTTGATAAATACCTATCCCTTTATTGTTTTACTCACATATGTATACTTTCTCATATGACAAATTAATGTACATTTCAGTTACTTGCTATTGATTATATGGGTTTCTAATTATTGTTTATTAGTACTTGCACTAGAGTTTTCCTTTAAATTTCATCAACTAATATGCTATCCATAGAAACACTAGACTTGTTTTCAACTCATAAACTTATATTATCTACATACACACAACTTTCTTTCACTTTTGAAACATATCAAAGTTTTCTTAAACGTTTCATTTACCCCCCTTCAAGAGTATGCTAATTTTATTAATATCATGTAACACTCATGACACACTATATATTATAATAGTGTGAATCATTTCTTGGCAAGTTAAAACCATAAACCCAAGCCCTACCTTTGGCATGATACACAAAGGCATATGCGACCCAAAATGTTCTTTTAAACTTAAATACAGATTCAACACTTTCAAAACCCTTAGACACCCAAAATCATACAAGTTTGACAACTATTATATAGAATTCCCAAAAATTATTGCTAACCTTCAATTAAAAAAATCACTGAAAAAATCACATGTTTAGACTATACCTCATTAAAACGCTAGGATTCCCACACGTGAAGAGGTACCAATACATTCACTTTAGGCCATCATGGCGATGACAATGCTAAACACATATTTCGGCCTTTTTATGTTTCTGGCCAGCAACTAGGTGATGCAACTCCACTCAACACTTAGGCTCTGCACATGGAGATTAGCAGAGGGCGGCCTGAGCCCAGGTTTGATGACGTAACCCAGGCCGAGGTCGTATTTTTCTGCACATGAGGTTCAAAATGCTCAACCTATTGTTATGAAGTACATGTTGAATAATCCTTCGGGATTCCATTGTAAATAATATTTCAGTTATTAGTTAATAAAATCTAGTTAATAATCTCGTTATCTAACTGTAGATAACGATTTTGATCTCCTTTATATGTAACACTCATTCACGTAATAAGATATTGATTTGTTGATGTTCTTCACGGCCTGTGTTAGTGGTATCAGAGCAAAAGCAGCAAAGCATTGGTGAGAAAGACTCGGTGAAAAAGAAGGAGCCCGTGAAGGAGGAGCCAGCAAAGGAGCTATCACCAAGAAAGGAAGAAAGGAGAGCTGCTTAGTAAAGATTGTGGAAGAAAGACAAAGACTGCACATTAAGAGGAGACTGCACGTAAATTGTTCCGGTAATTCTTTTAAAGAATTATTTTCTTTTTTTTTTTAAAGAAAAAGAAAAAGGAAGAGAGCCACTATTTATAGTTTCATGCAATGGTTTCTTTAAATTAATTATCAAATCAATGGGGAGTTCTTTTTTCAGAAAATAAAAGTTTTTAAACAGCCATTTATATTTGAGTGCAAGTTTTTTAAATTGAAATATTAAACCTTTCGGGAAATCTTTTTAGAAGATAAAAAGATTTTAAAGAACATTGGCTAAGAGGAAAAGAATATTTTAGACCGTATTTTGTACACAAAAATTTACTACACAGTAAATTTCAATGAATTCTTTAATTTCAATTGTTGGAGTTATTTTGTCTGGAAAAGAAAATTATCAGGAATGGTTTCGTAAAGTTAAAAATACCCTTATTTTTAATGATATGTGGGATGGAATTTTTGAGAATGAGAATTTAGAAGATAAGGAAGGTGAAGAAACAATAAATGAAGTGGATAAAAGTGCACCAGTGCCACCTACTAATGCCAAAGAGTTAGCATTATGGAAAAGCAAGGACAAGAAGGCTTATGCCTTGATTAATGCCTTTGTAAGTGAAGAAGTAAGTAGACATTTAGTTTCTAGCAAAAGTGCTTGGGAAGCATTAAAGAAACTAAAAGATTTGTATGATTCACATTCTGAGCTTGAAATCATACAATTGTTAATGAAGTTATTTAACTTAGAGTTAAAAGATAATGATCCAATGAAACTTGTTTCTGAAATTAGAGCCATTTTTCATGATATTGATGCAACTGGTGTAAAAGTTGACATTCAACTTATTGCATTTATTAAAGCTCTTTATCCTACATATACTCATTATTTAGAATCACTTCAAGCTAGTGGCCAAATGAAAGCTATGACCTTTGAAACACTTGTTGAGAAAATTGCAGAAAGAGAGAAAGCATTTGAGAAGAAAGAGTCTAAACCCAATGAAGAAACTTTGTGTCTTGCCCAGAAAGGACACAAATCAAAAGAAGAATTTGCAAAGGATGAAAATAGAAGCAGAGGTCGAGGTAGAGGACAAAGAGGACAGTACAGAGGAAGGGGGAGAAGATTTAATCAAGGAGAGAAACAATGTTATAGATGTGGAAAAACTGGTCATACTGCCAGTTATTGTAGAACTTCTTGGGATAAAATTGTTAACAAGAAAGAGCAGGTACAAGATAAAGGAAATGATAAAGGTAACCCTCCTGAATCTGCACATTATATTGTTGCACATTGTAATCTAGGAATTGAAGAAGCTTTCAGTACTTTGTTTTCATGGAATGATACTTGGTTATTGGACACCGGAGCCACATGTCATATGACCTTTAGAAAAGATTTCTTTGAAACTTTTAGTGATCAAATTGATGGGGTAGTACATTTGGCAAATAAGTCTCAGTTAAAACCTTCAGGAATTGGTTCTGTTAGATTGAAATTATCAGGACTTGTTGATTATATACTTTCTGACATGTTTTATGTTCCACAATTGAAGAGAAATCTAATATCTCTTGTGCAAATTAGACAACAAAATCATTCGATACATATGTTTGATGGTATCATTGAAATTAGAAGAGCTTATGATAATGAGGTTGTAATGAATGGAGTGGAAGATAACAAACCTTTAAAGTTGAATGGTACATCATCCAATTCACAGAATTCTGCAAATTTGGTTCAGCATAATAGTAATTTATTTTCTAGCTTATTGTGGCATGCAAGATTTGGTTATATTAGTTATGACAGTCTCAGGATTATGAAACAAAAAGGAGTTCAAGGGCTTCCTACTATTCCAAGACAAATTTCCCCATGTGATGCTTGTATCTTAGGCAAGCACAGTAAACAACCTTTTAATGATTCTATGTTTCGAGCTTCAAGAAAGCTTGGTCTTATTCACTCAGATTTATGTGGGCCCATGCCCGTTCCATCAACAAATGGTAACAAATATATCATGACTTTCATTGATGACTTTACGAGGATGTCTTGGGTTTATTTATTAAAAGCAAAATCTCAAGTTTTTGATACATTCAGAAATTTTCACTTATGGATTAAAAATGAAGCTCAACTTACTATTGGAACCCTTCGAACTGATAACGGTGGTGAATATACATCTCAAGCATTTGAAAAATATTTGCAGGAGAATGGTATTAAACATCAAGCAACTGTTCCTTATAATCCACAACAAAATGGTGTGGCAGAACGTATGAATAGGACACTCTTGAATATGGTAAGATCAATGATGTTTTTTAAAAATGTCAAGTTAATGTTTTGGGGAGAGGCAGTTCTTTGTGCTGTCTACATTAAGAATAGTTGTCCTTCTGCTACACTACAAAACAAAACACCTTATGAAATGTGGCATGATCGGGAGCAAGAAGTCGGAAGTGTATTTTTTTGGGATATTCTAATACTTCTAAAGCTTATAGGTTGTATAATGAAGATAACAGGAAGTTTATTGTTTCTAGAGATGTTATATTTCTTGAGTTTGAGAAAGATGCACTCACTATTGATAAACAACTTGCTCAGCTTGATAGATTTCATTCTAAAAGAATCTATCATGAAATGGATAATGAACTTCCAAACCTTGAAGGGGGGATTCCTGTTCTAAGTCAAGGTCAAGTTTTGGAATTTCTTTCTAATACACAAGTTGATGATTCTAATGCACAAGTTGATGAAACATAAGATGAGACAGTTGATGATATTGTTAATGGAATGGATAAACTAAGTATCATGGATAATGCAGAACCTGCTCTTAAAGAAGAAATAGAGAAAGAAGAAGTTCGTAGATCAATGCGGACTAAAACATTTCCTAAAAGGTATGATGATTTTGTAACATTAGATTGTGAATTAAACTTTAATGCATTTGATGAACCTGCATCTTTTCAAGAAGCAGTAAATAGTGATGTATGGAAAAGTGCCATGCAAAGAGAGTATGATGCTCTCATAAAAAATGGAACTTGGAGGTTGGTGAACCCTCCAATTGGAACCAAACCGATTGGATGCAGGTGGATATATAAAAATAAGTATAAAGCAGACGGTTCACTTGACAAACACAAAGCGAGACTTGTAGCAAAAGGGTATGCACAAAAAGAAGGTGTTGATTACACAGAAACATTTGCTCCTACAGCTAAATGGGGTACCATTCGAACTTTGTTTTCATTAGCAGCATAAAAAGGATGGAAGATACATCACATGGATGTTAAAACTGCATTTTTGAATGGAGACTTAAAAGAAGATGTGTATATGGATCAGCTTGAAGGCTTTGCTATCAAAGGCCAAGAACAGAAGGTATGCAAATTTGTCAAATCTTTATATGGTTTAAAGCAAGCACCCCGAGCTTGGTATGAAAAGTTAATTGAGCATCTTCTCAAATTGAATTATAAGCACTTCAATCTAGATGATGCAACTTTATTTGTCAAGAAAGTTGGAAGATCGGTTGTATATCTAGTTGTCTATGTGGATGATTTGCTTATCACAGGAAATAATGATGATTATATAGTATCTATCAAAAGAGAGTTGAAAAAGGCTTTTGATATGACAGATTTGGGATTATTACATTATTATTTAGGAATTGAAGTAGATCAAAAACCAAAGCACATTTTCATTTCTCAGAAAAAATATGTTGGAGAGTTATTAAACAAATTTGGTGTGCAGGATTGTAATCCTGTTTCAACACCAATGGAGCAGAATCTAAAGATTTCAAATGAAGGTAGCACATTTGAAGATCCAACAAAGTACAGGTAGCTTGTTGGAATTTAATTTATCTTACTACTACTCGTCCTGACATAAATTTTGCTGTAGGAATACTTTCCAGGTTTATGCATCATCCCTGTGAAGGTCATTGGAATGCAGCAAAGCGAGTGCTCAAATATTTAAAAGGCACTCAATCTTATGGCATCAAATATTCTAAAGTTTCAGACTTTCATCTTGCTGGTTATTCAGATTCTGATTTTGATGGAGATAAAGAGCATGGGGTCTCTAGTTCAGGTTATTTGATGAACATTGGATCAGCAGCTATCACATGGAGATCACGAAAGCAATATGTTCCTATTGATTCTACAACTGAAGCCGAATATGTTGCAGCAGCTCAAGCCACAAAAGAAATCATTTGGCTTCGTAAAATACTTGAAGACTTGCAGGAGAAACAAATGACTTCCACGCCTCTCTTTGTTGACAACACTTCTGCAATTCAATTGGCCAAGAATCCAAAATTCCATGATCGAACCAAACATATCAACACCAAATATCACTTGATTCGACATCATGTTGAGGCCAAAACCATTCATCTGACACATTGTCCTACTTCAGAGCAAAATGCAGATATCTTTACTAAAGCATTGGGCACAGATGTTCATCAAAAAACCTGAAGTAGAGACCCCAGATGTCCATTTGGATAAAGGGGGGAATAATCCTTCGGGATTACATTGTAAATAATATTTCAGTTATTAGTTAGTAAAATCTAGTTAATAATCTCGTTATCTAACTGTAGATAACGATTTTGATCTCCTTTATATGTAACACTCATTCACGTAATAAGATATTGATTTGTTGAGATTCTTCATGGCCTGTGTTAGTACAATGGTTGACATACAATTAAATCAAATCAAATTCAAATTAATTAAGCCGAAGGCTTTTTAAAAGGGAGTGGTTCCTCTCAGGCCTATGAGAAGCCATCGCTTGTCAATTTGTATTAAAGTTTATCAATTTTCTATGAATAAAAGATAAGGCCCGTCCTTTGATGAGAAATCCACTTTAAGGATTGTCCTTTTGATGAGAAATCCACGTGTCATCCAGAAGCTCGACTATTAATCCATAACATGTGGATGGCGTTGGGGATTGGTTGTAGCGGAGTAGCGCTCCTTCAGTGCAGTAGGTTCTTGCCGACCGACTAACCGTCTGTCAAAGTAGTAGATCTCTGCCCACCGACTAACGCTCCGTCAATGCAGAGAACACACTCTATACTCAGTTACTGCATGTAATGCCTGTTCTTGTCCTTCTTGAATCAATTCCGTTGCCTTTTTCCTCCCAAACTCGAAACATAAGATTTCCATTAGTCCCTCATTCCTCTTGCCCATGATTTTGAGTTTTTTTATTATCATATAGTTGAAGCTCAACCCAGGATGAAAATATTGGGGCAATTGACGGCTTATTCAGTCTGACATTCCTTATTTTTGAATATCCGTGGTTCGAACGCCAAGGTGTCTGCAAACCATCCATTTATCAAACTTTCTTGGTAACATGTGTGTTATGCATCCACTTACTTATACAAGTATTCTTGCCAATTGTTTGCCTTTATCAATGTTCTCACCGGGTATAGAGAAACTAGACCTCGGTGGCTTTTGTAACACTTCCATTTTGCCAAGGGACATGTTTGCAACAGGGTTATCATGGAAATAATCTTTAAAAAACAAAACTAACTTTATAATACAAAATAAATTTATTTTAATGTATCCTCAGTATTGAGGCACTGGCAATAAGAAGAAAAAAATTGACGGAAACAGATCAATAAATCCATTTTTAATACTGCTACTTGTTAACATATTAACATATTGTAATGCGGAGGGAAAGGTAGGGTGTACATTGTTATCAAGATTGATCTCTACCCAATAGTCATTTATATGCACAAAAGATGAAACAAGAGAATCTAAATTAGAGTTCAGTGATGTAATTTGGGGAATTACCACTAATTTTGAAAAGAGAATAAACCTGGGTATTGTTTTCTCACCTATATTTACATACTTATATTCCAGTTTAGACCTATACATCTACTGTAAATATATACAACATTTTATTAAATATTGATTAGTATGTAGATGGTGATATACTAGAATAACTTTCTTTATTTTTTACCATTTTTAACAAGTCTCTCTTTATATGATTTTTTATTATAGTTTTAATAATTAAAGTTGTCCACTTTATAAAGTTTCTAATGGTTATAAAAAGTTTTAAAAACAAGGCATAAGTTGAAATGGAATGCACTTTATTTTATTTTATTTTCCGTTTTTAATAAATCTTTCTCTATATAAATTTTAATTATAGTTTTAATAATTAAAATTGCCAACTTTATAAAGTTTTAATGTTTATAAAAAGTTTTAAAAACAAAAGGCATAACTTGAAATGGAATGCACTTCAATGATTTTAAGCAATATAGACTTTAGTAATCACAAGATTTATGATTTTTTTTTACATGTACATATGATCACACAATTGCAATGCCTTGGGTTGCTCTTCACTCTCATTGCAAAATTGACACAAAATGATTAGACTTGCATGCTATTATGTAAGATTTTGGCCCAACAATCAATTGGCAATGACATAATCATAACATCATTATTGACAGACCCAACACTATAGCTTCATAAATGTATAAAAAAATTCCACTCTTCAATGAGAAGATGGTAATTACAATTTCATTTCCATTTCTTTTATTGCTATTTATTATGTCCCCAACAAGGGGATATATATGAATCGCTCAGGTATATTAATCTCAAGTAATTTAAAAATTATGAGAGTTTAGATTAAGGTTTTGCAATATTCGGTACAAATTTTATTTAAGTTTATTTTTTAATTGTATTTTTTTAGGCTACCATTGGTCTGGTGGAGGTGACGTTGCCTTGGGTTCTTGTGCCCCAAGACCCGGCGGCGAGGTGATGTCAACAATGCTGTAAATACATTAGAGTCTGGTTTATCGGACATCTTCTTGGTGGCAGAGTAATAATGCATGACAGGTATTGATTGTAGGATAGCTATTATTATTTAGTGCCTTGTAGGGAATTACATAATCAATTGAGTTTTGACAATTGTGCCACATGAATTGCATTTTTTTATGATATAGTTTTTTTGTATCCACTCTGTTATTATTTCGTGCCTAGAAGAGAATTTCAATTTGATATTTTATGTTATGGATTTACACACAAATAAATTGATTTTCCTAATTTTTTTTGCATCCACGATCTTATTGTGAAATACCTTTTCATTTTACCCTCATATATGACACCTTGACAAACCTGCACTTTGTATTGATGTGTGGTTAAGTGTTTGAATGTAACTTGGCAAGCTGCATGGAGTTTCACCAAGTCTACATAGTGTCTTGACAAACCTGCAATTTGTATTGATGTGTGGCTAAGTGGTTGAATGTAACGTGGCAAGCTGCATGGAGTTTCACCAAGTCTACATAGTGTCTTGACAAACCTGCAATTTGTATTGATGTGTGGTTAAGTGGTTGAATGTAATCTGCCAAGCTGCATGGAGTTTCACCAAGTCTACATAGTGTCTTGACAAACCTGCAATTTGTATTGATGTGTGGTTAAGTGGTTGAATGTAACGTGGCAAGCTGCATGGAATTTCACCAAGTTTACATAGTGTCTTGACAAACCTGCAGTTTGTATTGATGTGTGATTAAATGGTTGAATGTAACGTGGCAAGCTGCATGGAATTTCACAAGTCTACATTCTAGACTAGTATAGAACAGATGAAATATATGGTTAGATTGGGTTCATAGGCATCAATATATTAAATGTTAAACATGTTGCTTCATGCCATTAGCAAAATAGTCTACCAACATTAAAAGTTGCTGTATTGGTGTATTTACCAATATTGTTCACAACGTTAGTGTATGCCAGCATTAAAAACGAGTGTGTTTCCAGAGAATGGAGTCAAAATGTAGCCCTCGTAATTTGCGGCATTAACCATTGGGTGTCTTTACCTTTTACCCTTAACATGACAGGCCAGAGAATGGAGTTGGAAATCTCTGTCTCTGTGTAATGGCGGATGTATTCTCACACCCTAGTCAAACAATAATGTTATGATAAGCCTCAGTGCTGCTCCCCACCGTTATAAGACCCCTCTTCCTTTCTCGTCTTTCAAACTAGCCCTTCGCTCTTACTCTGTGCTTCCAACATCTCTAACATTTGTTTTTCTGGGGCATATTCAAATCTCGGCTGCACTCCACTCCATCCATGACAATATCAATGTAACCGTTTATTTTCATATTGTTTTGCTACACTTGCTATGAGACCACGATACAATAACAGTCTTATGCATAACAGTCTTATGCATAGGGAAATTCCTTATTTGCTCTCGCCCGTGTCCTAATTTGCTTTTGACATCGCCATTCAATACACCCGTGGAGATGCTTTGCTTCATCCAGTCGACCACAAACTCATTTATTTTCCTTTCAATGGGTCTTCTCTCAGTAGGTAGTAATATTAAATGTCGTAAACTGTTTAAACGAATCATATTCAGCACAAACAATATGTTGAGGCGGTTTTTGAAGGATGAATATTTGATAAACTCGAAACAATATGCTGAGGCGATTTTTGAAGGATGAATATTTGATAAACTCGAAACAATATATTGTCTGCCGAGATTGCTGCAGATAAGTCACAAGTGGAGTCTTCACATGCCAATTATCGCTGTGCTACTTGATATTCAAACATGACTGGAGTCTTTCACACACTACGCTGAGCATGTATTAAACCTACAGCCATACTAGTTTAGTTGACTATTAATAAACTGAGCCCATGTAGGAGATATTTTAGATGTAGATTCGTTGGGTGTGAGGAGCCACGCTTATGTCCACATCGACCACTGCTAGAAGAAAAAAGGTCGAATCACCTTCAGGATCTGGGTTTCGTTACAACCTTTGGCATTCATGCCATTTGAACTCAAAGTTCCTACAAAACAATCAGTTTGAGAAGAGTGCAACGAAAGGAGATAACATCGAGGGATCCCTCTGTTCCTTTTGTTAGCTCTGTGTTTTTGGTTAAAGATAATGTTTTCATTAGTATTGTTTCTTTTGTTAGTGTTGTTTTTTTGGTTAGAGATAATGTTTTCACTAGTGTTAAGTTTGGAATTGGATTTTATTAGTACTCTGTGTTAAATTTTGTTGGAATATAATCCGTTGGGATTATACAATATGTAAATATTTTCTGAATGTGAATAGTCATGTAGGAATATGAATAGGTTGGTTGGAAGTTGAATCACAACCGACATATTAATTGTATAAATAAAGACATTTCCCAAGGAATAAAATGAATCGGGAGTTATTTTACCCAACAGTGGTATCAGAGCTCCATAACTCCTGCCTGATGCGTTTCAGTCATGCTGCACACCTACCTGCCTGTTGCCAGTCTGCTCATTCATCTGCCCTTTCCTCAGTCTGCAGATTGCATGCATTGGTGCATGCGCTGGCTGCTCTATCCTCCATGAATGATGCGATTTCCATCTCCCGTAACTCTGCGTTCTTTGTGACTGTCAATTGAAAACCCTAAATCGTGACTTTCAGTTAGTCACCTGAGTGTGAGAGTAATGCACCGCATTCTGCATTTTGAATGTATGTGAATCTTTTGTAGTTTGACAGGCATAGAACGAGCTGTTGCGTGTGTTGAGAAGACATTGTGATACCTAACCCTAATTTGGTATATGAAGCATTTTCTATGTATCACCATTCTACTGTTGCGAGTGCCTTCTCGGTGTTGAGACCCGCACTCTTAGTCAGTCACATGGAGTTGAAGAGCTGCCTACGTTGAAGGAGCTTCCGTTCTCTATCTACGTGTGGAAGAATTACTGTCTACGTTTTATGTATGCATGGTAACTGTTTGCGTGGAGTTTGCTGTTGTGGAGAGAGCCCAGTGGTTACTCTCTGCGTTGAACGCCTGGTTGAATATTATGCCGATTGAAATGAGAGCTCACTGAAGATTCACGCCATCTTTGACTGCGTGAAGCTCGTGTATGTTGAATCACCCAATACTGGAGCTGCGCGTGCTGAAGTAGAGATTGTTGTGTTCTGATTGTCCATAACTACTCCAGTAGAAGGAATTGTGAGAGATCTCAGCTTTTACAGGGTGAAGTTCGATGTCTACAAGACTCAAATCCGGACATGGCACGTTGTCGCTGCATGCCAAATAAAGAGCCTTGTCTATGTAAGTTCCTCTTATTTTCTCGAAAGTTACATCCAATATTTCCACTGCTGATGTTCGGTTGCTGCACTTTCCTTTATCACAGTAATATTGGTCAATATTTATTGGGACGCTTACGTTGGACACTTGTATGTTAGAGAACGAGATGCCTTTCACCGATCCCTGCCATGTTTTGATT
The DNA here is from genome assembly GCA_001517045.1 of Pseudotsuga menziesii. NCBI lineage: Eukaryota > Viridiplantae > Streptophyta > Pinopsida > Pinales > Pinaceae > Pseudotsuga > Pseudotsuga menziesii. Next base: position 1,185,891 of record LPNX010133397.1, read on the forward strand.
CTAACACCGTTCAGTGCATCTTGGATGGTGCTGCTCTCTACAGTCACATTAAGTGTATTTCTTGAAGTATATTAAGTGTATTGTGCTGCTCTCTACGAGTTGCATATTTTTTATGTATTTCCTGTGACCGTAGGGAATGCAAAAAAAAACCTAATTTCTGCCCTAATTCCTGTGCATGGAGTTTTTTTGGAAAGTCTACAAATATTTTCATATGTACGATATGGTTGCTATGTATTGAAGAGGCCTGTGACTGCTGTATTGAAGCTTTGAGTTTGAATGTATGTGTATGGGAGTGCTGGGGTTTCTCCTTTCGATTTAAAGCTGTGCTTTGAGCTTGAAACTGTGACCAGTATAGGAGAAGATTGTTGCTGTTTGTTGTGAACGCTTTGAAGACTGATTATCATTGGCATTGTTGTAAAGCTTGAGGAAGGTGGTAGAGACTTAGACCTGCACCTTTACTCTTTCTTCTTTTTCTCCTATTGTTTTAGACTTAGACCTGCACCTTTACAGAAGATGCAATCTATAGCATCTGTAGTTGGTGCCACTCTCACTGGAAAAGACACTTATCCAGAATGGTGGAGGAAGATCAAATCTGCCTTCATCTACAATGACCTTTGGGACGACATTTGCAAAGGCACCACAATAGAGACAGAAGTTGGAAAGCCCATAACCAGAGACCCAAAACCTCCAGAATCCGAGAAAGAGAACTTGGCCATTTGGAGAACAAAAGACAAGAAAACTTTAGCGGTAATCACTGCCACAGTCAGTGAAGAGGTGAGCCAGCACATATTGCCTGCAAAATCATGTTTTGAAGCACTAAAAACGTTAAAAGATCTGTATGATTCACACTCTAAAATGGAAGTTATTCAACTAATGTTAAAACTATTCAGTTTAGAAGTAAAAGACAATGATCCCATGTTAGTTGCCTCTGAAATCAAAGCTATCATGCACAAGATTCAAGCCTATGGTATGAAACCAGATCTTCCCCTTGCAGCATTTGTAAAATCTTTGTATCCTTCTCACTCCAACTATCTTGAGTCATTGTAAGCAAGTGACAATTTCAAATCACTGACATTTGACACCGTGGTAGAGAAGATAGCTGACAGAGAGAAAGCCTTTGGTAAGAAGACAACCGAGCATTCTGGAGAATCACTTTGCTTTGCTCAAAAAGCAAAGAACCACACCAAAGACCAATGCAAAGATCATCCCAAAGGAGAAAGCAGCAAGAGAGGCAGAGGAAGAAGAAACTTCAGAGGTAGAGGAGGTAGAAACAACTCCAGCAAAAGATCAAATTTGTAGTGCAAGGGTTGTGGAAAGACTGGACACATAGCAGATCAGTGTTGGGCTTCGTGGGACTCCATCAAAGACAGAAATAACCAGAAGAAAGATGACAATAAGAACCAAGATGCTAGTAAATATTCAGATTCTGCTCATTGTATTGTTGCACATTGTAATGTTGGTATTAATGAAATTACTTCACTTTCATCTTACAAAGATTGTTGGCTACTTGATACTGGTGCAACATCACACATGACTTTTAGAAAAGACTGTTTTGAAGAACTTAATGAAACAATAAATGGCATAGTTTACTTTGCAGATAAGTCAAGTCTTAAACCAAAGGGAATGGGCACCATTCGGCTGAAGATGCTTGGATTCCTTGATTTCTTGTTGAAGAATGTTCTTTATCTTCCAGAGTTGCAGAGAAGCCTGCTGTCCTTGGTGGAGATTCGACAGCAAGCCCATTCCATCCACATGTTTGATGGAATCGTAGAAATAAGAAAGTCCTCTGACAACCAAGTCATCATGACTGGATACGAAGATGGGAAGCAGCTGAAGCTAAAGGGTTCATCTGCAAGAGTTCAGAACTATGCCTACTTCTCTCAGCATGGAGAAGGTAATTTTTCATCAATTTTATTGTGGCATGCAAGATTTGGTCATTTGAATTATAACAGTCTTCGTTTGTTGAGAAAGAATGGTGTATTTGGTTTGCCCACCATTCCCAAAGAGAAGAGTAAATATGATGCATGTATATTAGGGAAACACAGTAAGCTGCCATTCCATGAATCTAATTTCAGAGCAAGTAGGAAATTAGAATTAGTGCATTTTGATTTATGTGGCCCAATGCCAACTCCTTCTGCTAATGGGAATAAGTATTTTATGACCTTTGTTGATGACTACTCAAGAATGTGCTGGATTTACTGTTTAAAGACAAAATCAGAAGCATTTCAAACATTCAAGGACTTTCATGCATTGATAGAAAAACAAGCACAATCTACAATTGGTACACTTTGTACGGACAATGGGAAAAAATACACTTCAAATGTTTTTGAAGATTATCTTCGCCAACATGGAATTGCACATCAGACTACAGTTCCCTACAATCCTCAACAAAACGGTGTAGTAGAAAGAATGAACAGAACCATAATGAATATGGTTCGCTCAATGATGTTTTTCAAGAATGTAAAACTAATGTTTTGGGGTGATGCAGTGAAATGTGTAGCCTATTTGAGAAATAGAAGTCCATCAAAATGCTCTTGATAACAAGACTCCACATGAAATGTGGTTTGGCCATCTCCCTTCAGTCAGGCATCTCAGAGTTTTTGGTTCCACCTGTTATGCCTTGATTCCAAAGGAGCAAAGAAACAAGCTTGGTGCTCGAAGCAGAAAATGCATTTTCCTGGGGTACGAAGAATAATCCAAGGCATACCGTCTGTATGATGAGGTAAACAAGAAGTTTGTTATTTCCAGAGATGTCATTTTTCTTGAAACTAATAAAAATGACCAGTCCATTGAGAGACAGCTTGATCATTTGGAAAAATATCCTCATCCAAAGAAATATTCTGAAAATGAATATGAAATTCCAAACCTTGAAGGGGGGATTCCTATTCTGGATCAACCTTTGGAATTACCATATGAAGCACCAACTCCCCTGCATGAAGAAGTTCCTGCTACTTCACCTGAACAAGAGATTCAACTGGATGGTGTGATTGAGAGAATTGGAAGACTCTCAATCAATGATGAAGCACCACCAGCTGATCAACCAGGACCATCACGGAAGATTCCTAAATGGGCCACAAAGACACTTGAAAGTGTCAATACAGATGAAGTTGGAAAGACGGGAACGAGAAGTTCAAAAAGACATGAAGATGGAGGAGAAGCAGATATTTCAGGTGATGACATGGATGTATCATTTGATTGTGAATTTAATTTATCTCCTAACTTTGAACCAACTTCCTTTGAAGAAGCTTCTACTCGAGTTGAGTGGAAAGAAGCTATGCAGAATGAGTATGATGCACTCATGAAGAATGGAACTTGGAAGCTGGTTGATCCTCCAGTTGGAACCAAACCAATTGGCCGCAAGTGGGTGTACAAGAACAAATACAGATCAGATGGCTCACTTGACAAGCACAAAGCGAGGCTTGTAGCAAAAGGCTATGCACAGAAGGAAGGAATTGACTATGAAGAAACGTTCTCTCCTACAGCAAAATGGGCTACCATCCGTACCTTACTCTCTTTAGCTGCTCAGAATGGGTGGAAAGTTCATCATATGGATGTGAAGACTGCTTTGTTGAATGGAGACTTGAAAGAGAATGTCTTCATGTCTCAGCCAGAAGTCTTTGTTGTGAAAGGAAGAGAACAAAAGGTATGCAAGCTTGTCAAATCCTTGTATGGCCTAAAACAAGCGCCTCGCGCATGGTATGAAAAATTAACCAAG